>RJWT010047059.1:0-11356 GCA_004365215.1 Cuniculus paca | reverse complement strand
AGGATCATTCCTGCCACCTGTCCCTTCCTTTTTCTTACTATTCTACTGGTGCCAGTTGTCCTACCCTGGGTTGGAGACAAGAAGAAGGGCTACATAACTTACTCCCTAGGGTACCACTTCATGGGAGGTGGTAGAGGTCCAACAGCATCAGGGGCTTCACTGGACAGGAGAACACTTTTCTCAGAAATACATCTGTCAGTGGGGCACCAATCAAAAGTCATGATTATCTGGGCTAACGCTATCTTGGCTCTAAGGCTAAACCATTAATTAGTGTAAAGAGATGGCAGAGACAGAAGGCAATGTTTAATTTGCTTAAAGGGAAATAAAAGGATGTGGTAGGCTGATAATACTTTGAAGGCTTGGTCTCTTTACCAAATACAGCTGTAAACAGTGGCAAGTCAGAATAAATCCCAAACCTGAAATCAAAGCAGAGTTTTTGAATTTACTGGTGGGACTTAAGTAATCAGACAGACATCATTTCTCTGTGTCGATTCTCATTCCTTCATTTGCAAGTTGACAACAGCAATATTTGTCCATGTGAAAAATCAAGTCAATATGAAAATTTATTGCTATAAAATGCAAATACAGCTATTGATGATTACAAAAAAGGTGTTAAAATTCACACACAGATCTTATAATGTGACTTTGTGTGTTTTAAAAACAATGTCCAAACCGATGTGGTGGCACACACCCACAATCATAGCACTCGTTGAGGCTGAGGCAGGAGGATCAAATTCTACCCCATGTTGGGCAACTTGTAACTTGTCTCAAAAAAAAAAAAAAAAAAAAAGAGGGCATGTGACTCAGTGTGAAGGCCCTGAATTCTATGTACCAACTACTGCCCTAGAAATTTTATAAACACTTAATTAACCAAACAATCCTTTCAGATGGTATAATTGCACTTAGTTTATTTTAGCAAAGAGAGATTAAGTGCCTTGCTAAGGTCATAGAGTTGGCAGGTTAAGAGAGCAATGATCTGAATCCAGCTCAGCTAGAATCTAGAGATCAAGTCTGATATACAGAATCTCTTCTTAAAAAACTATATAAGAGAAACTGGCTCTTTATCATCTATCTATCTACTTGCCAATCAACTATCTGGATCGGAAAGCTATTAATGTCCTTTTATTTTTTTTATTGCTAGAAACATCTACCATGATCAGATTTTTAAAATATTTTCTAACTTCTCTGATGTCTGAGGCATTTGATTATTTTTACCCTCAAAATATAGTAAAATTTATAATTTAAAACATAAAAGGAGGATGGCTGCACAAGGGATCAAAAGCATTGAGCCTGACTTCAGGATGTGTTTCATGTTCTTTTTTCCAAGATAACATCAGTTTGTGATCCTGTAATTTGTAGATGATCCTAAAGCTCTAGTGACAATCTAATGCCTAGTTCCTGCTGCCCTTGCCACTTATGTGGACACACATATACCCACACAGCTCAGAGTATGTGGGAAGGCCTATTCTAGGAATATTGAAGTTTTTTCAAGGGGCCAATAGAATGAACTAGAACATTCAGGGTGATATCCAAAGTAGCACTGAGCTAATACAAGATTTTTATAATTCTTCTGATTCACAATTTTCAATACTTCTTTGATTATCAGGTTCACATATAAATAATGAAACAACTAAAAGAGCTGATGAGCTGAAAATGCCTCATGTCAGTGTCAAGTATCACTCTTATTTTTACATACTTAAAAATTAAATATCTAGGAATAACTTCTCCCCCTCCCCTCCCTCTCTCTTCCCCTCCCTCCTTCCTTTTCTCATCCCTCCCTTCCTTTTCCTCCTTCTCCCTTTTCTCCCTTTTTACTGGAGAGTGACCCTAGGGGCCAGGGTATAGCCACAGAGACCTTTTATTCTTTTGAGACAGAATATTGCTAAATTGTGTAGGCTGGCCTTGAGCTTGGTATCTTCTTGCCTAGGCCTTCTGAGTAGCTAGGATTACAGGTTTGTGCCATCACTGCTGACCCTAGGAATAAATTTAACCAAAGAGGTTAAATATATCTGCAATTAGAAACTGTAAGACACTGATAACGGAAGTTGAAGAGAGTATAAAGAAATGGAAGACATCCATGTCCATGAATTGGAAGACTCAATATTGTTATAATGTCCACCTATACAATTAATGCAATGCTTATCAAAGTATCAATGACTTTCTTCACAGAACTAGAAAAATATACCAAAACTCATGTGGAATCATGCACACACACAAATCCCAGATTAAAGCATTTGTGAGCAAAAAGAACACAACAGAAGGCTTTTATACTATTTGACTTTAAAATATATTATCAAGTTATAGTAATTAAAACAGCATGGAATTGGCATTTAAAAAAACATAGATCAATGGAACAGAAAAGAGTGCCTAGAAATAAACTCAAAATTCTACAATCAACTGATCTTTTATAAAGATGCTAAAAGTACACATTGGAGAAAGGACAATATTTTTTGAAAATTGTTGCTAGGAAAAGTGTATATCCACATTCAGAAGAATGAAACTAGACCCCTTTATCAGTTGTAAAAACCAACTCAAAATGAATTGGATTAAAGGAATAAATGTAAGACCTGAAAATATGACACTACTAGAAGAACACATAGGGAAGATACATTGGGAAGGGCAATGGTTGTGTTTGGATAAAGCCTCAAAAGTACTAAAAATAAGAGGAAAATAAATAGGATTATATTAAACTAAAAAGCTTCTTCATAGCAAAAGCAATACTCAACATGATGTAGAGACAATACACAGAATGGGAGGAAATATTTGCAAACTATACACCTAACAAGGGGATATCCAGAATAAATAAGGTATTCACTTAGTAATGAAAAAAAACCTCTGATTATAAAATAGAAAACAGACTTAAATAAATGTTTCTTAAAGAAAGATATGCAAATGAGGAGGGTATATGAATGAATGCACAATAGCATTAAACAGGGAGATGCAAATCAAAACCAAACTAAGCTATAACTTCACTTTAGTTAGAGTGGCCATTGTCAAAAAATACAAATGATAAACTGCTGGTGAGGATATGGAGAACCTTTGCACACTGTTGGTGAAAATGTAAATTTGTATGATCATTATAAAAAATTGTGTAAAAGGTCTGAAAAATATTACAAATAAAACTACCATACGATTTGGCCATCCCACTTCTGGGTATACATCCAAAGAAAAGAAAATTGGTAGGTAGAAAGGACATACACCCTCCCAAGTTTATTGCAGTACTATTCAGAACAGCCAAGAAATGGAAATAATCTAAGTGCTCTGAGCTAATTAATAAAGAAAATGTGGCACATATAGACAACAGAATATTAATCAGCTTCAAGAAAGCATGAAATCCTACCATTTGGTAAAAGGTGAAAGAGTTATACGATCTGAAGAGAAACCAGAGTATAATCCTACCATTTGGGACAACATACATGGAACTGGTGATTGTTACGTTAAGTGAAATTCCAACCAGACTACTTAAACAGGAAAATAGCAATGATTTAACTAGAACATGTTGGGAGTCTAACCTGAGTTTTCATCTAGTCACAAACTAGTTGGTCACCTTTGACAAGTTGTTCAACCTTTCTCGGACTGCTTTCTTATCAGAAAAATGGGGTATGGAGAGAGTGTGCTGGGAAAGCCAAAAGCCTTCCCGGTAGGCACTAGAACTTCCCAGCTTTGTCAAAGTGAGTGGCTTTTGGATGAAGAGTTAGTTCTCAGATCAGTTTGCCTGAAATTTCTGGTCAGATGTGTTAGTCACTAAAGTGTGGAGACAGCCTTAAAGATATTCTGGAAAGGAGTTTAAATCATCTGAAGAGAAAACACAGGAATTCTAAAGAAGAGTCTTTGAGGAGAGGTCGAGAGGCCTTCAAAGAGAAGACAAGACTGCCTGGTAAGTAAGTTACTGTCAAAGATCTGAAGGACACAAAACCTGCTTAACTGAAAATTGTTGATGGATGGAAACAACCTCTTAGCCCTGTAAAGTAAACTACCACTGTGGCGAGAAGTAGAATAAAAAGAAAGGAGCTGACACACGAGCCACTTGACGATCTCTCTGAGGCAAATGCATTAACCTTTCCCAGGGAGCTGAACTAGGTGCTCTTTCATGGAGTCAAGAAACTCTAGCTTGAACATCCAGCAAAACAGATCTCAGTGGAGTGCAGCCCACCAATTCACTCTGGAAATGACTTTGGAGTCAGACCAATTCACTCTCCAGAACTGCTCAGAGAAAAAGTTAGACCTGATTTAAAAGGAGGGGCGGGGGAGACAAAAACCAATGAAAGAAAAAGCAATATATCAAAGGCTCTTTGGTTTCATTTGATTTAGATAGTTGGCAGTTATGATGTACACAATTTTAATAAGACACATTCACCCATACGGTACAACAAAAATTAGCCCATTCAAAGAAAACCAGTCTATAATTCATGAAATGAATTAAATTGGCGTTAGAATTACTACAGTTAAGAGTGCGTTGTCTTTTAAATTTACATACAGTTATTCCATGTTAGGAAAATAGTGGAAACAATTTTACTCACCTCTCTTCCCTGAGGATTTCCAAGAATTTGGAAGCATTGTGGAATAGAAAAATGCCATAGTGTTACAAAGCATTTTAAAAAGAAGTCATCATAATAGTTTTACATTTAGTACACAGAAGAATATTTATGTGTTAGAACTGTCTATTTCAATCAAGTCAATTATATTTTTGTGGATTCTAAAATAAATAATATTTGCATTTTAATTGTATTGATACATTATACTTCAGCAACCACTTTTATGATTGCATGGAGTATATTAAGTAATGTTTAATTTTTAATTTCTTTAAAATGAATAGAAATACTAGATATACCTGTTTAGCTAAAATTTATACTGCAATTGGGTAATAAACCATTTTTTTTTAAATTTTGAAAGGCTCATTACTCTTATGATAATGCCTTTTAACAAAAGACAAAGACAAATATGTACAATTTTATCATATAATCATTTTCATTGTAACACAGCAGTAGTACTAGCCTAGAAAATATCCTCTTGGGAATTCATTTCAAATTATTGAAGCAGCTGTTTCTTCAGTTTAAAATAAAATATCCATAACAAGTTCACACATGACAGATGCAAGCTAAAAACTAGATTCCACAGTGTGAACTAAAAGCAGATGTTTTGAATGATCATATTTATAACTAGAGACAATAAATCTTAGTTACCTGTAGAAAGATTTCATGAATACTCTTTTCCAAGAATTTGGTTGAAATATAGTTCCTGCAGTTTTCTGTATTTTGGAGAACTAAGCTGCATTAAATTTAAATATTCTATAAATGCATATGTATCTGGTCTTTTTTCTTCTTGTATATTTCATGTGTGTCCTCAAGAATAAAGGCCCTCTCAGGGAACTGCAGTTTATTGCATTTATGTGATTCCACACATTTCCTCTACCCAATTCAAAGTCAGGATGTATTTTGCTTTATAAATAAACTTGCAACTATTGGAATTAAAATGTTAAGTCTTAGAATGAACAGTTAGCCAGGTGAAAAAATACTGCAGATTTGTAGTAAATGTTAATGTGTAATTGAAATTTTCTAAATGATAAGCAATGCCAGGTTAGTGAAAAATTAAAGTTTGATGGTATGAGAATGGAGTTATCAGATGTGTACAATTATGAATGTTTTCTATAATATTTTATCTTGAAGCTTATAAAAATTTTCTATTTTAGTGTTGATTAACTTGTATTTCTAAACCTATGGGGATCACAGTACAGGAGTAAAAACAAGCAATCTGGAATCACAAGTGGGTTTGTGTTCCAGTTTTGCTTTGTATTCTGTATGAATCCTGGGATTAAACCCATAATTCCTCCCATAACATGATTCCTATCAGATATATATGCAATATACATGTAAAATATGCTTTGTAATATACAGAGTTCATTTCCAGGAAATTCACATATAGCTTCAGCTTTCTACATATGAACAGCCAGGTGTTTATCAAGATTATACTCTGGCTACTTTTTCAATATTGCTTCCACTATGAAAGAGCTTTAAGGAGAGCTTTACACCATTGTTAAAACAAGTGATCACCTCTGCATGATGCTCTTCATTCTGCTGTAAGACTTCTATGCAGAGCTCTGCTAGATGAAGAACCTCTTCCAGCTTCCTGGCAGGAGTTGCCAGGTTCATGGTCTCTATATTAAAAAAAAATTATAATGTTACCTTGAAAATACAAAGCCAAACATATTCTAAGATGTAATGATAATACCAAGGCATTGAAACAGAATGAGAAAGCATACTTTTGAGAAATAAGGGATGCAAAAAACAATTGAATATATTATTTGTTAAAAATCCAGCTCACCAGACTGCAGAAAATATTTCACCCACAAAGCAATCACAGGGATCTGCAAGTGCTTTGCCATTTAGCACATAAGCACTAACAGGTGCAACAGCACATTAGATGCTCAACTTCTGCAACAAACAAGTTATATTTCTCCTCAAGGTCAAAAACACAAAGAAAGCAGATACCACAGTCTTTTCCTTCTCTCTGCATTGTATTATAAATACAATACCATTTTTACCAAATGAGTCATTCCTAGCATTAGCAAAAGCCAGGCTTTTTTTGTTGCTATTTGAATTCCTAGCTTGAACATCTATAGTTCATGTTGATCTTAAATTCAAGAAGTACAAAGTCACCTAAAACAACTCTGACAGCCTACAATTAACTGATTTCCTTCTCTACTTCCCTGCCACCATCTCACCCCACCTTGCAACTGTGGGGACAGGGGGATGGGGAACAGCAGTAGCATTCTTTGAAGCTGAAGGTTCTTTCAGAATTAAGTCAAATTGGTGTAAAAAGGACAGGCTGTAATAAGATTAAGTGCAACTCCCCAACAAATGCAGAAGTTAGATTGGCCCTCTACAATCAAATTGTCTTCAGACTGAATATGAACAAGAGTTTTCATTTAGAATTTTAAAGATAAACCTTTGCCTTAGTCTATTTTGTGCTGCTTTAACAAAACATGCAACACAAGGTACTTTGTAAAGTAAAAAATTTATTTGGCTTATAGTTTTGGAGGCTAAAAACCTAAGATTGGGGGTCTCTATCTTTTTGGCTTCTGGTGATGGCCTCTCTGGATGTATCACAACATGGGGGAGAAGTCGGCCGGGAAACAGCCATGTGGGTAAGAGAACAAGTGCATGGAACAGCTCTGCTTTGTAACAACCCCTCTTTAGAAGACTAACTCCAAGAACTAGGTCTGACAGATCAGCATTAATCCACTCTGAGGGCGGTGCCCCATCATCCAATCACCTTCCCCCAAGCCTCACATTTTAAAGGTTCTACCACCTCAATGCCATCACCATGAAGAACAAGTCTCTTGCAAATGAACCCCTGGGGAACACACTGAAACTGTATTGAAACCAAATCACAGCAACTCTATGTTAGATTCCTGGAATATATTTTATTAAGGAGGCTGTGAGCAAGGGAAATAAAAAATCAGAAAAAGCAGCTCTGTGGACTTTAGGAGTCATTTTTTTCTGCAACATTTCCATTCCCTCAACTTCTCCCTAAAACCTTGGTCTTAAATTTGGAAGAGTCTTTGCTTTGTCTCAACTCATTTCAAAGTATACATAATGATCCAGTGAAGTATTTCTTACAGCAATGCTGATTCATTAAAAATGTTTTGTAGCTCATTGTAGATCAGAGCGTGATGCACAAGGGGTTCACATCCCTGGGCCTCCAAGCCTATCAAACTCTCCTGTGAGATGGAGGGCCATTGCTTGTCTATGCAGAGACTGAAGAGTTCTGTGATTCTTTAGGAGTCATCCTGTCAAATGTCACAGTCAAGTTTTCCTGCAATGCTCTTATCTGTGGGAAGTAGGAGGCAGAGTAAAAGAAACTGAAGTAACCAAGGCTCAGGCTTTCTAAGGCAGTCAGGAGACTGCAGAACACTGCACTCACACCTGTCAAAGGAATGTTCATTAGATTTAGACAAACGACTAAGGCCAGGATGCACTGGCCTTCTCTCTCCTCCAAGAGCACCCTAACCACCCATCAGAATGGGTTTGAGATTTAGGATTTCTGCCCATATGAAAATCCTCTATGAGACACCTGCACTGTGGCTGCCCCACTTTAGGGTGCTAAAAATTCCAATTCTTTGTTTTTCAAATAAATGCTATTTCCTTTGACTTCCAGATCATTTTTTAAAGTTAACAGCAGTTTAAGACATGTTCCTGTTTGCAAACAAATTCAAAACCCAAAAATCACAACTGAAAGAATTCTTAGACATCAACTGTCAAATCCTCCATCTATTTCAAGAACATTTCAACATTCCCAAACAAGGGTAAAGTCAAGGAGACTCTTGACACAGCACGACAGCTTATTCCTTTTGGGGGCAGCTCTGACTGTTTAGTCAGGAAACCAAAACACTTAAGAAAATTTGGAAACAAAGAAATGGACACCAGAAAGGCAGGACATGAGGAGAGACTGATGAATGCAACTGGGGTTTAGGGAACTGTCATGGAAATGTAAGTATAATGACAAAGGAACAGGTTCCCAGGGTCAGAAGAGGAAGGGCCTTTAAAGAGGAGCTGTAGGACAGATGAGGTGCATTTTACAGGACAGTAGTGATGATGATGATGATTATATTTGTCATAGTTCTTTGAGAGCCACTTATGTGGCAGGTACAACCAGATACTTCTTAGGTGTTATCATGCTATTTTCTGACTAGCTTTAAATACTCTTTTTAAAAAATTTGTATAACTGACAGATAAGGACACTTGCTCAAACAGGTCAATACATCAATTATATGGTGATGACGGTAAGACTCAAACTTCATGTGGGCTCCTAATATTTATGTCCTGTACTTATATGGCTAGAGGAAGAATGTTCTGGGGAAAGCTGGGTGAGGAGGAAGGGTTCATGTATGCCCATATAGAGACTGGATGCTTCTGCTGATAAATAACTCTATTTCTTAGCAGGGCCTCAGAATAAATTTACTTTTAGAGAATGTATTTGGTGGTTGTGTGCAACAAAGATTGGTGAGGTTTTGTGACTTGGGTCCTGAGGGTACCATTCAGTAAAATGGTAAACTATGGAAGGATGACAGTGGGAATGGAAAGGAGAGGACCCTATGAAGGAGGAATGAAAGTCATTCATTAACAAATGCTAAGAGTAACTGAACCACATAACCTCTGAGGCTTGTTCTAGATTAGAGAAGCCATGCTGCCTATACATTTTGGGTTTGATCTAATGAATTGTATTATTTTTAACGTGTGTGTGTGTGTGTGTGTGTGTGTGTGTACAATGTATTTAGAAGGAAAAGGAAGGGCAAAAAGTTAAAAATATTTTTAAAATCACAGGTGAGGAACTTATTTTTCCTATATGTTTATCACATTTTTTTACTGAATCCTCACAACCAATCTAAATGTTGGGGAATAGTGACTCCATTTCTAGTCTTGGAATGGTCGAACAATGTGTACAAGATCATGCAGTGACTTGCTGTGATGAGATTAAAATCTCCCTCTCAATGATTATAATTCTTTTTTGTTCAATTCACTGAAGTTCTCTTTCTTATACCCACAAACACACACACACAACTCTCCCCATATCCTTAGCCACAAGTATGCAATAATGGAAAAAAATCACAAAAACAATTTCAACACTCATTTTATGTGTGAATGTGTCTAAACCAGCGTTTATATTTGATATTATCATAAATGAAAACTGAGTGTACCCTGTATCCAGGGTAAAACTTAAAAAATAGTGTAAAGCATTTTATTCTTCCTAGATTAAGTTTACTGAGAGGATCAAAACTTTGTACTTGAACATAATGGCCACTCTAATACTTTAAATAAATAGCATTTTTATCAAGTACATGATGTATGCCACCCTTGGCTTTCACCCATTTGACTACAGTCAAGAAGTTTAATGTGCTCCATAGTCTGAATTCTATTAGATAACAAGGTTATCAACAGTTCCATTAAAAACATGAACACTGAATATTTGAGAATTTCTCCTTAAGATGTTTTCTTTAGCTCTTTTTGTAACATTTCCACAGCATTACAGATGTTCTCTATATTCTTCAAGCTGTACACCAAGTTGCCGATTGTTGTAATACATTTCAAATAGTGATATTTAAAACAAATATGCCCAAGGTAGCAAGGTTTCTTGATGAATTTCAATGCATTGCTTTTGGCTATAATCCTTCTTCATTCTGGAACATTTTTAACTTTCTATGATAACACTCTTTAGTACCCTAAAGCATTTCCTTTTAATTATACCTCTGTACATTTAAGAAGAGATCCCACTGGGGAAAGAATAGGGAGGTGGGAAACTAAGAAGACAGGCTGATTGCTTTCATTTCAGAGGCTTTAATTCTGTTCTGTGGCTTCAATAAGGGTGCGACTCCTAGCACATTCTGGTTGGCTGCCTCTCTGGCTGCTATTTCCTCTCAGGGTCCCTAGTGATAGGTGCACAGAGAGGCTCATGGTCAAGGCTGCAAAAGTTCATGGGAAGAATACCAGCAAGATCAGTTTGGTGCCTTTTTCTCCCCACGTGATCTGTTGACATTTGTTAATACTTTTGACTTGAGCTTTAAAAATTTTTGAGAAATAACAATTGAATATACTCAAAGCACACACTGGGATTCACATGGGTGTCCAATCTTTTGCCTTGCTGGACTGCACTGTGATGACAAATTGTCTTGAGCTGTATATAAGATATATAATATAGTTGATGTTTTAAAATAACAAAACTTTCTTTTTGGATACTTATTAACATTAAAAAGGGCAAGTAGCCCAAGGGCTGCAGATTAACAAGTCTGGATAATTATTACAAATTAATTTTGATTAGAGACAAGATTTTAAGTGCATTACACACACACACACACACACGCACACGCACGCACACACACACACACACACACGGTGACCTTAATTTTTACAAACTGATTGCATCTGTACTTGCAGCTAAACAAGGGCAGCGCTCATGGAGATGACTAAAGGACTATAGCAATCCCAATACTGTAATGTCTTCTTGCCTTTCTTGCTTTTAGAACATGATGAACTTTTAAGGGATATGAAAAAAAAGTACTTTCTGCACATGCACTCAGATTTCTTGTTTGTTTTTTCAACTCTGCAGATTTGGTGACCGTGTATTTCATCCGTAAATACTGATTATATGTAAGGTAGTGTATTAGGAACTTATGGGACATAAGGATTAGGAAGATAATATTTCTGACGTTAAAGAATTTATGTACATCTGTTAGCTGGATGATCCTGTGAAACCCAACTGCAAAAACAATGGCAGTGAGGTAATGGTTGGCTACTAAAGGTCCAAAAATATTAAAGCTTGTAGATTTCTAATTAATACAGGAGAAAGATACAACAGAGAT
>RJWT010047058.1:0-11358 GCA_004365215.1 Cuniculus paca | reverse complement strand
TATTGTATTTCAAAATATAATGATGATAAATCAGCAATGGCTACCATAATGTCTCATCTGTATAGTAGCTTTTCATACCATCACCTTTAATAAAATCATTTCTTGTAAACTCTTTAGGAGTAGTTTTAGGTCTCTATCAGCCTATACCCATTCATCTGTCCTTTCTGTGTGAGGTAGAATAACAAAACCAAACACAAGAAAAATAAGAATTAAAAATAAGGCAAATAAATAATAGGAACAGAGAGTCCAAAACAATAACAGTATAGACTTTCTGAACAAAGTGTAGGAACACAACAAAGGTTGTTATTTTGTACTGCTTTCTTCTATTTTGAAGGATAGCTTTGCTAGGTAAGTTAATCAGGGTTGCAAATTATTTGCTCTTAGGGCTTGAAATGCATTACTTCAAGCTCTTTTGGCCTTCATAATCATTTATGTTGAGAAGTCTCCTGTGATTCTAATTAGTTTACCTTTATATTTGATTTTTTGTTTTTCTCTGGCTGCCTTTAAAACTATGGGGTTTTTATTTTTTGCTATCTATGAATTTAATGAGATTATGTTTTGGTGAACTTCTTTCATCCTAATTACTTGTTCTGTAAGTGTTGCTTACTTGTATCTTAATCTCTTTAATTGTATTATATTTAATCTCTTTTCTTACATAATTTCTGTACACATGTTGGTGAATCCATCAATGCTGCATTCCAGTTTTTCTCAAACTCCAATTAGCCTTAGATTTGTGTTTTTTTTCTTTTTTCTTTTTGTCATCTGGTAGCTGTTGGATTGTTGTCTCTTGTTTTGTTATTTTCTTTTTGGATTCTTTGAGCTCTTTATCATAATTCACTATTTTGTCCTCAATATCAGACACTCTGACTTTACATTAGTCATCTCTGCATTGTATGAATTCTATGCTATGTTTTATTTTAGGTATTTCCCTCTGGAATCTTTTTGAGGATTCCACATTGATTCTGTCCTGCAAACTTTGAGCTGTTTTGATTAGCTTGCCCAACTTTTTTATTTTTTTTGCCTATTTCCCTGAAATCCACCATAGCCATAATTTTTTTCCAAGTCCACTTTATTTCAAGGAGAAAAAGAAAAAATAAAAAAAAACTAAAATTTCAAAACACTTCAATCAGGGAGCCACAATGGTACATACATTTTGCATTGTCATCCCCAAATCATTCACCCAGAGCACAAGACATCTGCATTCCATTGTCTGAATAATATCAGTACAAATATTTCTCTTCAATGACCTCAGAGAAATCAATAGTATAACTATCTTAACTATCTTTTTAATATACATATAAACATACATATACATATGTTGTTACTTTCAGCTTCTTAGATTACTGAGAGAATATGATGTGTACACATGTATGTCTTATTTATTTCACTAATGACTATGGTCTCAAGTTGCATTCATTTACCTATAAAAGTCTTCAGTTTATCCCTTTTTGTGGCTGAGTAGTACTCCATTATATAAAAATACCACATCTTTTTTATTCATTCCTCAGTCAATTGGCATTTAGGCTGTTTCTAAGATCTGGCTATTACAAATTGTGCTGCTATAAACCTGGGTGCACATACATCACTGTGGTATGATGTTTTTAATTCTTTAGGCAAGATACCCAGAAGGGGAATAACTGCATCAAAGGGGACCTCTGGTCCTAGTTTTTCAAGGAACCTCCACACTGATTTCCACAGTGATTGTACCAGTCTGCATTTCTGCCAACAGTGGGTAAGGGTTTTTTTTTTTTTCCCACAGCTCCTCCAGCATTTGTTATAGGTTGATTTCTTGATAATAGTCATTTGTTTTGAGAAGTGGAATCTCAGTGTTGTTTTAATTTGCATCTCTCTAATGACCAGCGATGTTGAATATTTTTTTCACATATTTATTTTCTGTTCATATTTCTTCATCTGAGAAGTGTGTATTCATTTCAGATGCCCATTTTCTGATTGGGTCTTTAAATCTGGGAAGACTGACTTTTTTGAGTTCTTTATATGTTCTCGAGGGTAATCCTTTGTCTGAGGAACAGCTGGCAAACATTTTCTCTCATGTTGTGGGTTGTCTCTTCACTCTGTTGGTGGTTTCTCTTGCTGTGCAAAAGCTTTTCAATAGGGTGAGATCCCAATTGTTGATTCTTTGTGATAGTTCCTGTGCAATCGGGGTTTTGTTCATAAAATCTTTGCCTAGATCAATGTCTTCAAGAGTTTTACCTACTCTATCTTCCAGCAGATTTAATGTTTCTGTTTTAATATTAACATCTTTGATCCATTCTGATTTTTGCTTAGTATATGGTGAAAGATATGAGGCCAGTTTTAATATTTGGCATGTGTAGAGCTAGTTTTCTGAGCACCATTTATTAACCAGGCTCTTTTTTTTTCAGTGAATGTGTTGGGCATCTTTGTCAAAGATGAAGAGGCTAGTGTGTCTGGAGTTGTTTCTGCATCTTCTAGCCTGTAACACTGATCTTTGCTTTTTTTTTTTCCAGTACCACACTTTTTTTTTTTTAATCATAGTAGTTTTGTAGTATAATTTCAAGTCAGGGATTGTGATTCTCTTTGTCTTGTCTTTGTTACCCAAGATTGCCTTTGTTATTCTAGGTCTCTTCTGATTCTAAATGAGTCTTAGGATTGTTTTCTCTAATTCTGTGAGATATGCTATGAGAATTTTGATTTTGAGATTGCATTGAATCTGTATAACAGTTTTGGAAGTATGGCTATTTTCACTATATTAGTTCTTCCTACCCAAGAGCACAGGATTTCTCTCCATTTTCTATATCTTCTCCAATCTCCTTTTTCAGAGTACTGTAGTTTTCAATTTAGAGGTCTTTTACATCTTTTGTTAGATTGATTCCTAGGTTTTTCATTTTTTGGGATGCTATTGTAAAATTCTCTCTCAGAGAGTTTGTTATTAGTGTTCTGGAAGGCTATTGATTTCAGTGTTTGTTCATTTAGTATGATGTTGGCTGTTGGTTTGTCATACATAGCTTTTTATCAGATTGACATTAAGACTTTCTATCCCAATTTTCTGTAGGGTTTTTTTTTTTTATCATGAATGGGCGCTGGACTTTGTCAAAAGCTTTTTTGCATCTGTAGAGATGATCATATGATTTTTGTCATAAGCTCTGTTAATATGGTATATTACATTTATGGATTTATGTATGTTGAACCATCCCTGCATCCCTGGGATGAATCTCACTTGATCATGCTGTAAAATCTTCTTGATGATTTGCTGCATTGTGTTTGCCAGTATCTTGTTGAGGATTTTTGCATCTCTGTTCATTAGGGAAATTGGTCTGTAATTCTCTTTCTTAGTTGGGTCCTTCTCTGATTTTGTATCAAGGTAATTCTTGCTTTCAGGAATGAATTTGGAAGTATTGCTTCCCTTTAAATTTCATTAAAGAGTTTGAGAAGTAGTGGTGTTGGGTCTTCTCTAAATTTCTTGTAGAATTCAGCAGTGAATCCATCATGGCCTCAGCTTTTCTTTGTTGATAGGTTTTTAATTACATCTTTAATTTCATTTATTTATATCAGTTTATTTAAGATTTCTATATCTTGTTGATTCAGCTTTGGTAATTCGTATGTATCTAGGAATCTATCCATTTTTTCTATATTTTGATCTTATGAGAATACAAGTTTTCACAGTAGGTATAGATGATTTTCTGGATTTCTGCAGGATTTATTGTAATTGCACCCTTTTCATTCCTAATTGCAAGGATTTGAGTCTTTTCTTTCCTTTTTTTGGATAAGGTTGGCTAAGGGTTTGTCAATTTTGTTTAATCTTTCAAAGAACTCTGATTCATTGATTCTCTTTGTTTATTTATTTATTTATTTATTTGTACCAGCGATCAAACTCGTGACCTTGCACTTGTCATGCAGGCACTTATGCCACTGAGCTAAATTCCTGGGCGATTCTTTGTATTGTTTTAGTCTCCAGTGTGTTATCTTCTATTGTGATCTTTATAATTTCCTCCCTCATACAAGCTTTTGGTTTAGTCTGCTCTTCTTTTTCTAGAAGTTTTTGGTTCAACCTTAAGTTGTTGAACTTGCTCTGTCTTCCTGATATGGGTATTTGCTGCTATAAATTTCCCTCTTGAAACTGCTTTCATTGTGTCCCACAAGTTCTGCTATGTTGTATTTTCATTATTATTCCACTGTAAAAACTGTCTAATATCTTCTTTGATTTCATCTGTGACACATTGGTTGTTCAGTAGGGTGCTATTTAATTTCCATGTGTTTATGAAGTTGTTCTGATTTCCTTTGGCATGGACTTCAAATTTCACTGCACTGTGGTCTGATAGTATTCATGGGATAATTTCAATTCCTTTGCACTTACTTAGGCATGTTCTATGAGCCAGTATATAGTCTGTTTTGGAGAACATCCCGTGTGTGGCTGAGAAGAATGTGTATTCTGATGTTGTGGAGTGGAACACTATAGACATCTAGTACGTCAATTGGTTCAGAAGTTTGATTTATTCCTAATATTTCTTTTTTTTTTTTTTTGGTGGTAACCAGGATTGAACTCATGACCTTGCACTTGCCAGGCAGGTGCTTAGGTCACTGAGCTAGATCCCCAGCCCTGATTTATGTCTTTTTGAATTAAATGTGTTTCTTGTATGCATATTGTTGGATCTTGCTTCTTGATCCATTCTGCCAGTCTGTGTCTCTTGACTGGTGAATTGAGACCATTAACATTGATGGTTATAACTGATATGTATTGACTTATCCTTGTCATGTTATTTTCTTCTTGTTGGCTCCTCCCTTCTTCCCCTCCCTTTAATTGTTTGCCTTCCCTGGGGGATTCCTTCTGTTGGGGTTTGTGGAGCTGTAGTCCTTATTATCACTTTCTAGGATGTCCTTCAGAACATTTTGGAGTACTGGTTTGGTGGTCGCAAATTTCCTCAGATGTTCTTTGTCATGGAAGTATCTTATTTCTCCATCAATTTTGAAAGATAGTTTTGCAGGGTACATCAATCTGGGTTGAAAGTTGTTTTCCTTTAGAACTTGGAGTACTTCATTCCAAGCTTTCATTGACTTGGGAGTTTGTGCTGAGAAGTCAGCTGTAATTCTGATGGGCTTTCTTTTACAGGTGATTTGTTTCTTTTCTCTAACAGCTTTTAGGATTCTATTCTTGTGTTGAATTTCTGGAAGCTTGACTATGATATGGCTGGCTGTAGATTTTTTTTGATCATTACTAATTGTAGTTCTCTATGCCTCATTTATCTGCATGTCAAACTCTTCTTCTCTACCAGGGAAAGTTTTCTGCCATAATGTCTGTGAACATTTTTTAAAATGTCATTTGTAGTATCTCCTGCTTTTTTATTGACTCCAATCATCCTAAGTTGTTCCTCTTTGTCTCATCTAGTAGCTGCTGGATGAATTTCTCATGGGCCTTTGCTATTTTTGAGAAATCTTTCTTTTCTTGCTTAATAACTGCAAGTATTTCTTCAATATCTGAGATCCTGTCCTCACATTGGCCTAATCTGCTTTGAATACTCTCAATGGAATTTTTATTTTCCTGGATATCTGCTTGAATCTGCTTTATGGATTCCATTTCTTTCCTATGCTGAGCTTCCATGATTTGCTTAAGCTTATTTATTTTTTTGTCTGTGCCTTCTCTAATGTATATTTTGGGAATCTCTATAGTTATCTGAGAGATTATTTCTGATTTCATTTTTTCCAGAGCCTCATTCAATTGCTTTGTTGTTTCCACTTCAGAGAGACCTGATGGGGGGCTTTTGAAATTTCCTACTTCATTGCCCCCTGGATTTGCCTTTGGTGAACTGGACATCTGGGGTTGCATTTTGCTTAAGTGTCTTCTCATTTTCCTTTCTTTCTTTTTTTAGTTTAAATCCCAGGGTGGTGCTTGTAAGTTGCCTATAGTGTGTTGCTTTATTGGTAGTATTTAGGACCTTTAGGTGATGATTACCTCTCTGAGGTATCTTCCAGGTGTAGCTGGCTTTTGTGTTTTGAGTCTGTTGAAAGATCTTGCCTCTTCAGTTTGTTGGAGATGAGAAGTTGTTCCTTGTTTTGCCTAGTCCCTGGTTCTTTAGCACTGTGCCACCATATTTTATGTGACCCTTAGTTAATCTCTGTCATGGAATACCAGGACCAACAGCTGTTTAGAACAATTATGTCAATTTTGGCTATAGTGGTATGACTAGCTTCAAATATAGCCTAGAAAGCAACAAAGTGAGCTAACTCTTAATTTGCAAATTTTAACCATGTGAACTAGCTTTGTGATTATATAACAAAATGTAAAACAAACCAGATAATTACATGCAATATGTAAGTCTGTAAAGTGTCAATTTTGTCCTCCAGGGTTAAAACTTAAAATGGATTAAGGAGAAAATAGCAAAGCAGAAGAAAAGAAAGAGATTAGAAGTAAGGTTGGAGGACAAAGGGGGATCATGCCAACTTTGGGAATCTGGTTCAGAAGACTGAAGGAAAAGAGAAATGGAAGAGATAAAAAGAATGACAGAACAGAACCATACCCACAAAGAAGTTAGGAACTACTTTTACACTCAAATAAAAACAGTGAAGGAGAAAGAGAGAGAGAGAGAGAGAGAGAGAGAGAGAGAGAGAGAGAGAGAGAGAAAGAAAGAAAAATAAAAAGAAAAACAAACAGTTCACTTCCAGGATTTTCTCTGGTTTCACTAGTAGACAAGCTGTGGAGACAGAGTCCTGAACCATGCCAGTCTATCTCAGCAAGCCAGCAGTTGCTTTTGGTGGGGTAGTGCATAATCCCAGCAGGCCTGCCCTGTGATCCGACTCATTGGACTTGTTGCAGCCCAAGCAATTTCCATGGGTCTGCACCCAGATGGCAGCAGTTCCGGGTTCTGAGTTCAGTTGGTCCATCTCCTAAATGGCTGCCAGCTAATTGTTCTCTCTTTTAGAAGGACTAAGTCCTCTGCACTCACTGCCAGCCAGTGTAGTCCTCCACATCTGCTGCTCCCTTCCACTGCTGCATCTCCTTGCAGAGGCCTCCAGGGTCACCAGCCATCCCTGTCACCGTGTTGTTTCATCCCCAGGTTTGAATAACTAGCACAGTGAGTCCCATCTCAGGGTGAAGGCACTGCCAGCCACTGTCTTCTTCTTCCTTGAAGTTTTTTATTTTCACTCTATTTGTGAGCTTCAGTTCACACTTCATATTTTTCTTCTTGTTTTCCTCACAATGCTATATTCCAGCATCTGAAGGTGACTCTCAGAGAGACTGTTTTCTCTTCTGCTTACTGCTGTGCCATCTTCCTAGAATTCCTTTCCCATAGGTATATTGAGTGCAACTGCTGTGAACTTTTGGTTCATTTCCTCTTTGAATGCAGCTATTTTCTTTATTTCCTCTACAAACTTTTCATGGACTTGTAATACTTGGTATTTATTTTCATCTGCCTCTGCGGCCCCTTGTTCTTTCTTGGGAGAGTTTTGGGGATTTAGAGACCTTCTATTTCCTTGTTTCTCCATTCTCTTGTTCTCTATCTCTTTCTCTCTTTCTCTCTCTCTCTCTCTCTCTCTCTCTCTCCCCCTCTGTGTATGTGTGTCTCAACCTATGTATTATCTGTATTTTTCCATATATATATATTTAAAAATTATATATGGCATACTCTTTTATCTCCTCTCCTTTTTTATACTAGTTGGGGACTTGAGAAAGTAAGGAGAGATTGTGCATTTTATTGAGATTTTTTTAGTAGGATATTGCCTCCCTTTGAGTAATTTTCAGCTTTGTATGTGAAGGCTAGTGTTTACTGCTGCTGTTAATTACTTTAAGCAATTTTTCCTCTTTTCCATGTTTTGAAAGAGGAAACACTTCTATGTATAACAGCACCCACAAACTGAACCGTACAACACTTCTATATGATGATCTGCACCGTTCTAATAAATTGGATCTCTGGTTCTTTGTAAACCCCTTTCTGTTCAATACTGTACTTTAGTGCATTCTCTCCATTACTTAGCTCAAACAGTAGCTGTTCATTAGCTATCACAATTTCAAGTCATGGGAAGCTGGCAATTGCTATCTTCTTCTAATTTGCCATTGTGTTTCCTCTCGCACTATTTAATCAAAAAAATAGTTTCATACTTTGCTTTACATTTCTCTTTATTTCATTTTAATGTAGCAGAGTCTGCTGTATTTTCAAAAATCATTTGTGTGATGGATCATGGACAATTTTAATCTAGAAGGTCACTTGTTTTAGATCTGCATTCTTTAAACCACCTAGAGTTGAATTTTGCATTTTAATGGAATATGAGAGTTTTTACTTTGACATAGAAGTTTAATTCATGTTTCTTATATTGTTTTCTTTTTGCTGTGCTTTTGTATCTTCCTTATTTTGCTTTATCTGTTATGTGTTTTGGGAAGAAATCATAGAACCTTTTCCAGTAACTACACTGGGATGTTCCTGTTGTATTCTTTAACCTGCATTTTCTTGAGTTTCCTAGAGTTAAGAATGAAATTGTATTTTTAAGACCTTTTTGGCTTTTTAAGGACTATATTACTGCAGTGTTGGTTATATGCATTAAGGAAAACTGGGAGTGAGGAAGGGAAAAGGCCAGAATCCAGCATGGGAGAGCAGCATGTGCAGCATTCTTTGGCTTTGCATGGAAGTTGTGGGTAGTTGTCAAAGCAGCAGAAATTTTGCTATATTGAGAGGAATGTCTGAAGTATCTGGCCTAGTGTCATCAAAATTCCAACACTACTATGACGCTAGACTACATATTTCAACACTACTGCTTGAAAATGCTCCCTTTTTGTCTTCTTTTATTGGGGGGAGTATTTTTGTTTTGAGAGTAAGGAAAATGCAACAATAGCCTAAATTTAAATTAGAGAGTGGGGCAGTAAATTTAGTGAAGAATCCAAAAGTGAGACATTTTATCTGGCCCTGAACATCTATGTATGACCAAGACATAATAAGTCCTGTGAAGGAAAATGATCAGATCTTATGTCACCCTCACATGACTGATGTGGCTACATGTCTAAGATTCCACACATTTTGTGAGCTTTCTAAAAGAATTTTAAAGGAAATTCTAATTGACTGCTAATTGATAAATTTTTAATCATTTGATACTAGACTGGTGCATTTTATTGTGCTTATACTGATCATCCCCAGATGCTGCTTTTTTTCTTGATTTTATTGTTTATTGAAGGCACATAATAGTAGTGAAGTACACGTTCTGTATGATTCTTAGAGTTCTTGCCAAGAGAAATGAGGATCTAAAATGGTTTAGGTGAGCCCCACTGTGGCTAGGGACTAAAATTCCCAGAGATCAATGGCAATCCATGTTTCCTTAATTCTGAATAATCATTGTAAAAAATGGAATCACGAGCTTGAATACCGTAAGGTTTCTGCGAATAGAAGCTGTGTCTTACTTTATTTGTAACTGCAGGGCTAAAAACAGTGTTGAGAACAGTGTGTGTTCATGATCACATACATTGGAAGAATTCAGTGCTTTAAAGTTAAATATACATGAACATTTTCTAATCATCTTTTAATGCCAGATTTTCTAAAATTATAAAAATTCAAAAATAATTCCACAGAGATGTAACTGACATTAATAATTTCTCTTATGACTTATTTTTGAAAAGTTTTAGGAATTAATTTTCTCTAATACTTATCTGTGAATTTAAGCCTCACCTTTGTAGTTAGCACACTGTGCAATGGGAAAAAATTAATGCCAACTTGTGAAATCTGTTTATCCTTAATTTTTTTCCTGGTTAGTCACTATTGTGGTATTCAGTTGTATGAGACTCAGTTAAAACTGTCAAGCTGTCTTTGCATACCTCATGGGATTAGAGTTGTGTATGTTCACAGACAGAGGATTTACCTCTACAAGAGAGAGAAAATGACAAGGTACAAGATTAGTGGAACTCTCACAGTGGAAAATGTGAGCAGCTGTCAACAGTAAAAGGAAATATTCTTGTCACATTATACAAGCATGTAGGCTACATCATTGTAGTGTAGCAGTGACAGTTTTCCTTATAAGTCAAAGAACACTCAATATTCATGAATTACACAGAGATGGGAGAGCATTTTAAAAACTGTGTCTCAAATACAGCTTCACTCGGTGAGATTCACCTTACTTCTATCTGCTTAGTAACCATAACCCTGCTTCTTACAGAACTCCTTTGTGGTTGGAATTCTTATTGTTCTTTTTTATATTCACAAAGCAAATAAGTAAATATGTAAGAGCCATTACTATGTGATATTTATTTTTCTAAGGATGAGGATAATAAGAGGAAAAGACATGGTTTCTGGGTTCTAATGTATAGCAAAGACCTGGCAAGGACAAGATATTGCGCTAGGTATGTGAAGAAGGAATGATTGAAAAATAGGATGATGTTTAAATTAAAATTTATTAAAGTTTTTAAAGTGGAAGACACACTGCCATTAATCACCCTCAAAATACACCTGGCTTTGGACACATTCCCTTCATCATTCTTGTCACTTTCTGAAGCAGTTCTGGCATTCTTTCATGTCTTTAGCTGTGCTGCTGTGGATGTCTTGGTGTACTGAATTGATTCAAAATTTTAACCTTTCATGGTTATCAGACTTTAAGGAAAAGCCAGAGGTTTCACAGTGCCAGATCCAGTGAATAAAATGGACAAAGATGTATTTTAATCATTCTTATGAGCTTGCCTTTCCCTTGGATGGCACCTGAAGGAGTATTCACCATATTTTTAAAAACATATCTCATAAAGACAATAGAAAAGGACTTCCTGTACTGTTGCATAAAGTGGCAAGAATGAGAGGAAAAGTGCGTTTGAAGCAAGGGGGAATATTTTGAGATGGGCTAATGGTAATGTATTTTTTTAATCTTAAAGAGAATAAAACCAAGCAAAATAAAACAGAATAAAGCCAATCAAAGCAGACCAGTGTAAGTGACACAGGACTTCAAAACAATACAAAATGAACAATGGTTACCATGATTCCTCTTGTTGTCTTTAAAATAGCTGCCCATAACTTCAGACATAGTACAAATCAAACAAAACAGAACATAATAGAACCAACAAAAACAAAATAATGAATGCAACAAAGGACCTTAAAACAAGACAGTAGCAAATCCAAAATGGCTACCATAATATATCTTGCTATCTTTGAAATAGCTGCCCATGCCATCAGATATAACAAAATCAAACAAAACAAAACAGAATAAAAGCCAACCCAGCAAAACAATGAAAATGATACAGAACCCCAAAACAAGACAATAGGGAATCAAAAATGGCCACCACCCACAGAAGGAGATCCACCCACAGATGCCACAGTGTGTAGCATCATTCTCTGAATAGACAATCAGACCACTGGCCCAGACCTGCAAAGTCAGTGAAACACCAAACACTACAAGCATCAAACTGCACTTCACCTCAATAGT
>RJWT010047057.1:0-11359 GCA_004365215.1 Cuniculus paca | reverse complement strand
CTATCATTTTGTTTGTGATTGTTCCACTGTGGGACAAGAACTCTGTTCATTTATAGCTCTTCTACTCCCAACTGCATTTCAGGAAATGAGGCAGTCATCCAAGGTCTTTCCTATGAACTGTCTACTCAGTTGGTCCTCAGCTCTGAAGCAGGAGATATAGACATTTCTTTTTGCCTGACCTGTTCAAACAGACAACTTCTGAGTCAGACACTACGTCAAAAATGTGTCCCTAATGACATACAAGGAAGATCTTCCTGTAGCTCTTCTGGTTGACATGTCATGGTGGGCCACCCTATCCAGAGACAGAGGTTGGGCTAAAACAGCACTCAGGGATGGTCCCAGAGGGGGCTGTCCCTCAGGAGGCTGTGCAGCATGTAGATCTTCCTGCCATGGTTGCCTTCTTGTTCATCCTGCTGTGCCTAGCTACCTCTTTCTGCTACCAAGCTTGTCAGTAGGGACCAGAGTTCTGCACCTGCCACTGGCCAAATACCAGTTGGACCAGTCTTCTCAGAATGCATGGCTGTCCTCTTCTCCAAGCCACTGGAGCTGAAAATGAGCACATTTGCTGACTTTCCAAGGGAGACACAAGCTCTAAACTAATCATGACTAGGATCCGTTTTGACCATCTCACTGCCCACCCCAAAGCCTCTTCAAGGAGAACCGGTGGGGTAAACCTTTCAGTCAGGTTTCAGATAGGGATTTAGGGCCAGGTCCCTCTACTGCATTAGCTTCTGCTTTTTCCAAAGTAGCAACAGCATTTAGAAGAATCCTGGAACCCAGTGACACTGTGAGAGCCATTGGTCCATCCATGACCTGATGCCATTGATGCACCCTCACCTTGTCTCATGACAGTTGTTAACAACTGAACAATCTATTATGATTCTAAAACATTCCCAGTGACACCTCATATGCTCCCAGGCACAGAGTTAATGCTCTTTAACACTGGGTGCTTCTGTCCTGCAAGCTGGTCTGGCCTGCTCACCGCAGCCACTCACAGCTGGTGGCACAATGCTTTGAATGCATTTTCAAAGACGACTGGCCATGGACTTGTGTCATCAGGGTGGCCAAAGTCCTGGAGCTCCACCATAGAAGCATAAGTAAAGATAAAGACCTAGCAGGAACCCCAGAAAACTGTACAAACATGGGTAAGAGACACCTTTCCTTCCTTCAAGTGACATTTAGGACTTTGCTGAGAGTATCCAAGTTTCAAGTGTCATCTTGTAGTGAGAATGACCTAAGCTGCCAGGCCAGATGCTTCTCAGACTAAGGCCACATGGCGCCCTGTAGATTATCAGAAGCCTGGCACCCCTGAGGAGTTAGGGAGCCACCCAAACCTCTCCATGTCCTATGATGGAGATGCACTGGATAAACCTTCTCTTTTAAGCTTGCTCACAGGGTCACCCTTGATTCTCTATTTCTTGCTATCACATGATTACAGTTTAGAGTTCTTATTATAAATATAGAAAATGTGTTTTATTATCAGTAAAACTAAGAATACACGTGAAACTAAAAGCACGTGGAGTTCTTGGAATCACTGTTGCAAACAGAAGCTGCTCCATGACTGTTTTCTGTGCTGTGCCTTCAACATTAGGGCTACCCAGAGTTTCCCACCTCCCACAGGAGATGCCCGAGTGCCTGCCTCTACACAGGACACCGCATGTAACACTGAAGCATGGACCATGGAGAATTTTCATTTTAAACTCATCCAAGACTGCTTTTGAGATTTCTGAGGAAATTCAGTCCACACTAGCTTTTAACACATTTTCAAGAGAGAGAATCAGCAACCAAAACAACTCAAAGTGATGCGCTCCAGATAATCCTTGCACCGTCTGGTCATTTTGCAGCATGCCATTAACTAGAGCGCCAGTGGCCGCCAGTGCAGCCTTCGCTTTTGAGTGGAAACCAGTTGATCAATTTTATTTCCATCCTCCAATCAAGAGCAAGGCTGACAGAGACTCTGAGATGTATTTCATCTTGATTTAGCAAATTTCATTTACCCATCTCCATTATTTACTCAGATGCTAAGAATACATCTTTTCTTGGCCATTCACTCCTAATTGATGGGGTGGCCATGCGTGCAGACCCTGGCTCTCGGATGGGCTGTCTCTGGCTTTTGATCGACTGGATATGAAGCTGGCTTTTAGGACCTCCAGCAGTCTCTTCTGTGGCCACGCAGCACTTGTTACTAATGAAAAGCATGACGGTCAGTCCTTGGAAAGTCATCTAATTAAAACATGAGATTTCCATAAAATGAGTTTAAAATCAATCGGTCAATACCGAAACCACTTAGGAAAATGTATGAGAAAGTGTGATTTAGGCCACCAAGGCAGTGGGTATGCCATTTAGGGCTCTTCCTGGCCTCCACGGGTCTGTGAGGCTCTCCAGCACTGCTGACCACTGTTACTGGAAGTGACTTCTTTTCCCAGCACTCAGAAGAACACCCAAGGCAAGACTATGACCACTGCTTCCTGAGCTCCAAAGAACCTTGCTGGTAGTACCTGGTGGGATCACTGTCAACTTCCCTTTGTTCCTCCACAGGGAGCAGACTGGTTAGCATAAGCAATCCTTGCACAGACTGGGCTGATTTTCCTACCAATTTCTGTTTGTGAAACCCACGTTTATTTTCTAATGAGCCACCTTATGCATGAGCAGAGATAAGTGTCTTAGATATTTCCATTGCATTCACTTGCTGTTCCATGAAATCGGTAAGTCTTTATAAGAGGGAGGGAATTTATTAAAGATTTAGATAGTAAACATTATAACCAGCACAAGCAGCTGATAACCCACCTGCATTGTAGAAGGTGTTCTGCCCAGGACAGAATTGAGGAATTCCTCCATCACGTTCACTCCTAATGCTTAATATTTGATTACTAATGTCATTTTAGCTAACCTCAGCAAAGTGTATAAAAATTATGTGTAAAATAGTTTTTGTGAAAAACCTTAAATGTTGAATGTATTTATATAATTTTAGTGAAAAAATTGTGCAAGGATTGAGGTACAAATAAAGGCTACTTTCTTTAGAATATTTGCAGTAGTTTTAATTTGTGAGACAGCTGTTCAGTTCATAGTCAAACCATTCGCTTCACTTACACACTTTTCTATGGAAGGAACCTCCCTTCCCTCTCTGGCCTTTATCAGACATTGCTGCATGGCCACTTGGGACCACAAATTATACATTGAGTCTTAGAGGATGTTTGAGGTCATCTTCCCCGTGGGCTGGTTTGGAACGCTGAAACACGCCTCCCTCCTGCCCCTCACACGGAAGACAAGAGGGAGAAGGAGCTATCAACAGACTGCTCGAGGTGCTCTAGGTGAGGCATTCAGCCTAGTTAGATAGTGACTAGGAGTCTAGGAACCCACAGGACAGGATGAGATCTGCTGAGATACAATACAGGGAGGGCACTAGTACCCAGGTCTAGGAAAAGGTCTTAATTTCTTTCACATATGATGTTAAACTTGCCCATTCCACTACTACTTCATGAATGTTCCAGGAAAAGTACCTCCCCCTGCACTTCTCACTAGAAAAAATAAAAGTGGGCCAACCAAAGAGTCTTCATCTTTGCTCATCCTAAGGCACTGACTTCCTGGGCCCTCTTTGGTGAATTACTAAATTTGTTTTTGTTTTTTCTTCATCTTTCACCATACTCCTCATATAGACAGTTGGGGGTCTTGGCCAGGTCCCCAGTGCAAGGGATCAAAATGTGAACTGTTGCCTGACCAGCAAGGTTGAATCCCAAATGGTAGTTTCTATCCAGTTGCAGTAACAGCTTGGGCTTCTAGAATTCGGCAACCCATTATGATTATCCTGTCGATTCTCTCTAGGTGAGTGCCCTTCTCTTGCCCCTGCTATGTGTACTCCATGTGCTTGCACACCTGCACACTTTACACATATGCCATGCACACACACTCTGATGACTCCTACTGGCTCTGCCTGCAATGTGTTGATCTCCCATGAATGGGATTTTCATTTTTACACGTGTGTTATTAAATGGGAAACTATCTATAGTACAAGGCATTTTGTTCATGTGAAAACAATGGCTAACACCATTTAAATTCTACCAACCCTTACTGGATCTCATTATTTTGTATAATCACTCATTCAATAAACATTTCCTGAATGTCCTCTAGCCTTCAGGTACTGCATTTATCAAGTGGTGAAATTAATCAGGTATTGATTAAGTGAGTTAATATAAGTGAAGCACTTGGATCAATCCTGAGAATGTAGAGAGAAAAGATAAGCGTGAACTATTGTTGTTGTTGTCATCCCTGGAACTGGGGACAGAGCCATGGAAGACATGATCCCCAGACTTGAGGTAATAGCATCATGTGGGCAGTGATGTGGGAAGCTCTTTCAGTGCAGTGTAGCAGTTCTGATGAGGAGTCCAGAGATGTCTAGAAGGTCAGGAAGACCCTTGGAGCTGTCATGTAGCATCTGAGAGGAGGCCTCTGCACCTGTTCAGATGATGGTAGAGTGGCAGCAGGGTGGGCTCTCCCACATTCTCAGAGCCATGGGCCATGGAAGGACGTAGGGAGCAGAAGGAAGGTGGCACAAAACAGTTCACATCTGATGGTAGAGGCTCCACCATCTCCATATTTTTGACTCAAAATACTTTGGAAACCTCCAAGATGTGGACCAGATGTGGACACCAAATATATCAGAGGTTCAGGTTCAGCCACAGAGGTCAGAATTCAAATGACCCCAGAGATTCAGGAGCTCAACCTTGCACAAGATGGACACATGTGCAGTCCACCCACTACCTTCTGGGATGCTTCCTTTGCCTGCTTCTGGAATGCCCCATCCCATCTTCCGTCCTTGGTCCTCTGCTCTTCTTGCGCATCCTGCCTCCCTGTGTTCTACAGACTGTTGTGAGCATTCTGCCTTGCTCAGAGTCTCAGCTACCCTTTTCCTAGACTCCTAGTCACTATCTGACTAGGCTGAATGCCTCACCTAGAGCACCTCGAGCAGTCTGTTGATAGCTCCTTCTCCCTCTTGTCTTCCGTGTAGCCCACTTGCCCTGGATCTCTTCATAAGCTTATAGCACTGTCATCGATGAATATGAAAACAGTGCTCACCAGTGTTCTCAAGTTTAAAAACCTGGAGAGTATAGTTGCCTGTTTTCAAATATTTTTTTTACTTTTTTTTTTTTCTTTTTCTCTTTTGGTACTGGTATTGAACCCAAGGCCTCATGCATGCTAAGTCCACACTCTTACCACTGAACTACATTTCCAGCCCTCAGATGTTCATTTGTCAACTTACTGAAGCACATAAAACAGCTCTTTTCCAGGTCAACAATTGTCTGTATATCACATGAGGACCTCAGAAATTTTATACAGGTCCATCCAAGGGAAGTCATACCTCCCATCTCATCAGGACACACGCAGCCCCGTGGTGGCTCCTGATGCAACACAAATGCACACACAGGCTGGTTTTCTGTGTGTGACCACCAGTTAGCTGTTTTATTTGGAGCTTCCTCCCTCTTTTGGATCTAGACCTCCCCTGCTTATCCTCTGATACCAGACAACTTTGCTAGGATGTGAAGCTTGCTGTGTGCAGTTTCTGCTTTTGAGATGGTGTGGAGCCTAAAATTGAAGGCTTCTGGGCCTGCTTCCACCTTCAGACAGGTCTGTCACCATGCACAGTCAGAGGTCTCCCTCCTGTTAGAGCCTCCTAATGCTAAAACAACAGGAATATGATGCAGAGGCTTAGGACCTTGCTTTGTTGCATTCTTATCACTTACTTCATCCATTCTGCAGGAAGGGACGTGTCAGGCCTGGCCATAAGATCGAGTTTTAGGGAAACAGAGAAAACTGCACAGACAGCAACACAGTAACACAGAGACTTGCATCGAAGCTCATTCTGCCCCACCATTATTTTCCTTTTAGGATTATTGTGCTTTCTATAAGCCAGGCTCTGCCCACATAGACCAGGCTGGATCCAGGGCAGAACTGTACAAACTGCCGAAAGCTCGTGGCATCCTGTACTTTAATTCGAAACACCAAAACTCATATTTATTACATGAATATTAAACACATGTGTATGTATTTCCTTCCAGGAAAAGATGAGCAGACTCAAATTTGAGTACTAACAATAAATCAAATTAAAGCAAAAATGAATTCTTAAGCAGATAAGAGAAAGCTTCAACACACCATGATTAAACCATATGTCCGAGCCCAGCATCTCTTAAGTACCCTAAGTCTACACAGATGAGCAGATCCTGTGGATTCCAGCAGCTGCAACATCCTTCCCCACCAGACGCCTTGCTTCCCCAACCTTCTTCCACACTAGGAGAGCTTTTTTTCATAAATAGTAAAACTCTTTTAACAAAGTGGTCTAAGATTTCTCACATAATTGTTTCCATTTTAACTGATCAAATGCATTTATCACTCAAAATATGTATTAATTCATTTATTAATCTATTTACTTAGAAATACTATTCTGAACTCCTCCTAGGCATCCACCATTGTGTTAATTTTCATAGAAAAAACAGAAATAAGAATTGTTTCTGTTGTGGTGAAAGTTCAGTATTTAGAAGAAGACATTTGATTAGTCCACTTCTGAACTTAACTGAAAGTTAAAGACTATCTCTTCCCTCTCTCATGTTTTGTTTGAAGAAATTAAAAGTATTATGCAGCTGATTGAGCATCTATTATAGTTTAGATTGTGGCAACTTAATTACAAATAAACTTGATGAATACGATTAGAAAAAGCTGTAATTTATTGCATAGTCAAATCCTTCAGGATGTATTTAAACCAAACTGCATACATCAAAAATAGTAAAATAAATCTGAAATACATGTAGAGCCGTGGTGGCATAGAAAATAATGGTTGTTTGGTCAGAAAGCTTTGTTATCAGTACAAGAAAGTTTCAGCACCATGGAGGGTTTAAAAGTTAAAGGAAAATTTTTCAAAGAGAAATATGAATATTGAGAGATAGCTATTTACTAATTGTCCCAATCGTGGAGACTAAAGAGGATGTTTATTGTAGAGAATTATGGCTTGGCCATATGTGTGCTTTAGTTATAACTATTCTTTTTAAATAGAGTTGCTGTATTTAAGGATGAGTAGACATGGTGGCATTGTGTGTACTGATGGTAGTTGTCTCTCTCAGGGCTTCCTCACGCCTTTTTTGCTGTATCCTGTTCATCTGCACATACATTTGTGTGCATACACACCCACGTATCTGCATGAACTGCGTAACGCAATCAGGTGCATGCCTGATTTCACTCAGATCCCAGAAACATCTACTCATTCCACATTTCTGGAAACTCATAAATACTGTGGGTTGAATTAAATTGACATGCACTGCAGTTAACTTTGGCATTGTCAAACCAAGTCACTTAGTATGCATTATATTCTTCCATTATTGGGCTGGCACCGATTTGTTGTTTACTGATTTACGCTAATTCAAACAGTTTATAATATGTCAGAATTTTTCCAGGGGTTACAGAAGAGATGTTTTGGGGAGGCGTGTGCAGTCACTGATAATTAGTACATTAGCCCTCGGGTCTTTACTGGTTTTGTTTCTGCAACGAGGACAGGAAAAAAAAAATCACCTGGATATGTTAGAAAAAAATTGTGGATATGTACACAAAAATCCCCGCACAGATTTAAATGAACATGCAGGCGTACATTGGCACAGACACAGCACACACTTGTGTGCTTTACCATACTCAGCAGTGTAGTCTGAAAACACACATTCTGCATACATTCATATACACAAAGACATACACACACCGGCATGTGCTCAAGTACACACTCATGTATACCTTCATACACACACTTTTCCTAGCACTAGTAAGCATCCGATTTTCACACCGAATTTAAAGGATTTATGCAACTCTAGACCGAGAAAGTAAAACCAATGATTTCACATTGCACAGACTTACAACTCCAACATCTCTATCCCACAATATCTATATTAATAAACAACTCAAGTTTTTACCTGTATATTTTTCTTCTGGACCACTTCTTCTATTTCTAAGTGACAGTTTCTCCTGCTGATTTTGGTTATGAATCATAATTATCAGCTTACTCTTTGGTTCAATCTATCTACTGATTTATCCATTAGTATTCACATAAGATCTTTTAACCAGTCCATTGATGGGATAGTTAATGAAACAATGTAATCCACTTGATAAATTTCAGCATCAAGAAAAACATGACAACACAATGGGAAAATAGTTCCAAAGCAAATGACAGGACAATTTGTGACACTAAAATACTGTTTAATGTGTTACTATTTTTTTGTAGACATATAAAGAAAACACCGGTTTTTGGACCAGGCATTTTTTGATGAATCTTTCCCTAGAGATACCTTCATGATCACTTTCATATGAACGTGTGGCAAACCTACCATTTGTCATGTGGATTCTATTGTCCCCTTTCCATGTGTACCCACATCCATGCCTGCACTGTACCTCTCTTCCATCCATGCCAAGCTTGGGAACTGTTACTCTCTTATAGAAGCTATGGGCTCAAAAGGGAAGTGGCTTATAATTACTCTATCCAAACTTTTAACTTAGGAAGGAACTCAAAAGTAAAGAAAACTTTTGCAAAAGCAATGCTTATTTCTTCAGTTTTCAAAATCTTTTCAAAATATGCTCAGTAATCCATAGATGCAAGTTGTAAAAGAAAAAGAACAGAGACTGGAGATTCCTACTAGATCTGGCCAGTGTGGAATCAACCCTTTTTGGAAAATACTGTGGCCCATCACCGCCAATAATATCTCTCGAAGTTTCATCGCCTTATGTTCATTTATCAAAAGGAATTTTAGAGATGTGGTCAATTTCAATCTTACTATTGAATTTCAAATTTTATGTAAGAATATAAGTTATAACCCTAACATATGTTCTTTGCTAGTAGCATACAGTATCCACAACTAAGGAATTTTAAGAAAAACATCTTGTCTGCTAACTGACATCCAGACCTCCTTTGTTTGAGCTCCTGCTTGGCTCTGAGTTAGGGACAGGAACTCCTCCCTGTACAGGGTTTAGATGACACAGGACCCCTGGGTGTTTTCTGAAAGTTGTTCTGCTAGTGCCTCATGCCAAAAAATTTAAAAAAAAAAACCACAGGAAATAAAGAAAGTTCTTACATTTCTTAAAAAGCATGAGACATACCATGAATGTCTTTCTTCAATTTGTAAGTTACTAGGGATTGCTGGTAGACATAAAACACACAGATTGTGGGGATTTGACCAGATGACACAGCATACATGGCAATGTGGTGTAAATTTTAAATCTTTGTGAATTCGTGAAACACAAAGAGAATGTCACCCTTTGTCAGATGTGGGAGGAAGAAATGAAGGGTTGGCGGGAGGAAAGATGGAAGGAGAAGAAGCACAGGAAGGATAAAGGAAGGAAAGAGAGAAGAGAAGAGGGAAAGAAAAAAGGAGGGCGAGGAGGGAGGTGGGCAAATAGTGATGGCAGTCCTGAGTCGCCCGTCTCCCTCCCTGGCAGGGCTCACAACTCCATGTCAGAGCAGATAACGAGAATCACAGTGCAAAGCTGCCCGACTTTTATTTCTGCCTTTCTGAGCGATTGGCTCCTTCACTAATAATCGGGATTTATTACTGGACCCATCTGCTGTCTCTATAAGGTCAAAAGGTAAACCGCAGGCGCGGCTGATGTCACCATCAAGGTAGCTGGTTGCAAATGGACCCTGACAAGTGTACTCTTAAAAGAATATTGTGGCAACAGCACTCCGAGCATGGAAGTCACACTGATAAAGAAAATAAACCTAAAATACTAAAAAGATGTCAAGTTTTAACCCATTAATCCACAAGATGGAGCCTGGCTGCCAGAGTCGCATCTGAGCAGCAGCCAGGAAGAAGAATGGGTCCCTGCCCCCGGGGACACGTGAGTGGTACACCTGTGTGCTCTCCCTGTCAGAACTCACTGCACTCTTGGAAACACTCAGAACACATGTGTGCAATGCATGCAAAACATGGACTACCAGCGAGGGAGCCACAGGCCCGACTGACAGATACGAGGAGAAAGGCTTTTGTCCTCCAAAGTCAGCTTTCAAGCAGGGCCTTGTTTCCCAGCATGGGTCTTTAGTGAAAGTGCTGGTTGCAGAAGCATACGTGACTTTTTCTACACACTAAGAAGTGTCAGCAAGATGCACTTAGGCCTGACAGTTTCAGATCATTTTGTTTGCATGTTGGCTGTCAGTTTCTGGCTAGGAAACTCCTTTTCCTTTTCATTTCAAGCTGAACAGGAAAGTAACAAAGGCAGAGAGCATGAGGTAACATGCACCTCCTTCTCCAGTGGAAAAGGAGCACATATTTCAGTTTGAGAACAAATTAGAAATCAATAAAGAGTTGGAGGGTTTATCTCAGATAAAGCTTTAAGGAGGTTACTAACTTCGGGGAAGCAATGCCTAGAAATAAGGTACAGCAGCATAGTAACAGCGCTGTCAATTCTTACCGTTCCTTCACTCTCTGAGTCAGTCATTGCCAGCATCATTTTCTTTGTTCTTCCTATCTCAGTGGCAGAAACTCAGCATAGATATCTATAGTTCTAGCACATATGTATATAAAGACTGGCCCCAAGGAACCTAATCAAATACAAACCGTTACACCATTACCTGTTCCTGCCTCATTTCATGTCTTCAGGTGCTGACCAAAGGAGAGATGTCTTCTCCATAAATGGCGTTATTAGGATTTAGCATGTGTTTGCACCTTGGTCATAGTTAGTCATACGTCCACCTTTTAGGCTGACAAAAAGAAATACATTTCTGTCTTTGGGATGAGGAAATGAGGGCACATGTTGGTGGACAGCAGTTGTAAGGATTGTGCCTTCAGCAATCTTTATAATATTTTATAAAGATTAAATGAAGTTGAGGATGGTGGCACATGCCTGTACACTCTGGGAGCCTGAGGCAGGAGGATGGCAAATTAAAGCTCAGCCTGGGCAACGTAGCTACTTCCTGTCTCAAATTTAAAACAATTAACATTAAAAGAAGGGCTTGGCCATGCAGCCTCCCTGTGTGCCGGCAGACGCCCTGTTGGCCGGGGAGAAACAGCAAAGAAGCCACCTCCATCTGCCGTCCCTCCCACCTGTAAGCAACCAGATGCGACACAAGCTGAGGTGATAACTGAAGTAACTGAAGTAGGGAAGCAACCTGACATTTATGTTGTTTGATTGTCTATGCAGGCCTGGGGCCAGAGGTCTAGCTAACTATTTAGAGGATGACAATATGCAATATAGTAATGACTGTGGATTTCCTACTGTCCTATTATTGTTTTGTTTTGTTTCATTTTACTGTTCTGTTTTACTCCCTTTAAAATAAAAAAAAGAAAGGCTTGGACTGTAATTCAATGCAAATGCTATAGGTGCAATCAATATCCAATACATT
>RJWT010047056.1:0-11360 GCA_004365215.1 Cuniculus paca | reverse complement strand
GAACTCACAATGATCCTCCAGTCTCAGCCTCCAGAGTGCTGGGATTACAGGCGTGAGCACCACACCCGGCCTTATCTTAAGTTTATTAGAATCTCTTGCAAATAAGAAAAAACTTGACTATATATTAGAAACACTTGTAACATTCTCCACCCCTTCTCATTAAATTGGTTTGCTTGCATGATACTAAATCATGCAAATCAGTAAGTTTTATTTTTGGATGTTTACTTTCGCTGTTTGAATTGCTCATAGGGTCCTCAAGAGTATATTGATTTTGCTGCCCAGTCTGCTTTTATAATTATGATTATCTTGTGGTACGTGTCTGTTATCCCAACACTTGGGAGGCTGAGACAGGAGGATTGCTGTGAGTTTGAGATCAACCTGGACTACATAGTGAGTTCAAGGCCAGTTTGAATTATGGAGTGAGACATGATCTCAGAAAGCAAAAAAAAAGCAAAAAAAAAAAATCCTGATCATCTTGATTAACTGACTTTTATTTATGCTTTTCGAGACAGTGTTTGTCTCTGTATTTCAGGCTGGTGTTTTTTGTTTGTTTATTTGTTTTTCACATAGGGTCTCATGGAACTCAGGCTGGCCTTGAACTCACTGTATAGTCCAGACTGGCCTCAGATTTGAAGTGATCCTCCTGCCTCAGCTTCCCAAGTGCTGGGATTTTAGGCATGTGTCACCATGCCTAACATGATTGATTATAATTTTCTGATCTGGTTTAAAATTGTAGGCTAGAAATGATATATAACTACAATTTGATTTTTTTTGTTTTGGCCTGTAGCAGGACTTTTTTTTTTTTTAAACACAGTCAAGACAGTTTAATCCGCCTATATGGAAAAATGTTGCAGATGATAATCCCTCATCTCAGGATTTGACTTTTTTCATCGTTGTCTATTTAACCAAAAGTCCTTGTTGCTATAAATAAGTAAACTATTCCCCTAATTTATTCTAGTGAAAATACAGTGATTATAGAAATGACACCCAGTGGCTGGGGATTTAACTCAGTGGTGTAAGTGCTTGCCTAGCAAGTGCAAGGTCATGAGTTCAATCCCTGGTGCTGGAAAAAAACAAAACAAAACAAAACAACAGAAAAGAAACTGCATAGAAATAACATTCACATTTTCATAATTATGAAAATTACACTTGGATTTTCCCCTCACCCCAAAAGTTTTTCCATACAATTCTTAGGTAAATTGCTAATTCAAGTTAATACTAGTTTCTGTCACTGAATACCTCAGTTTAGCCATTTACTGAGTTACTGATTGAAATATTAATGTATTTAGAGCCAAAATACAAAATTTTATGGAATCCTAAAGCAACACCAAAGGTCAGTTTTAGGTCAAACTGCCAGAAGGGTGAACATCAAGGAAGTAATGTTTGGGGCAAAAAGAAACCAAGATAAGGGCGATACAAAGTAGAGAACAAGAACTGGACCCGGGAGGGAGGTGAACAAGTGGGGATAGTTTTGTGTGTCTGCTAGGGCAAAGAATAGGTAGGTTTTTGTAGCAGAAGCAGGAAATGCTTATAGGAAATACTGAAGATTGGAGTTATTTAAGTACTGCTTTACCTCTGAATATACAGTTTTAGCTGACTTTTAGCTAGCAAACTACTTTAAAAGTTTATAAACTCATTCCTGTAATCCCAGCTACTCAGGAGGCAGAGGTAAAAGTTTGATAGCACAGGCAACTTAGGGAGACCCTGTCTCAAAATAATAAAGAAAAAGGGCTTGGGATACCTGTCAGTGGTAAGGTTCCCCTAATTTCAATTTCCAGTAGCCCCACACACATACACATACTTGATAAGGTTGGGCTAGTGGTGTAGCTCAGTGGTAGAGTACTTGTCTACCATACACTACAAAAAATTTTTTTAAAACTTGATAAGGTTGAACGTTTCATTCAGGGAATGGGTTCTAGTATTCTGGACTAGTATTCTTTTCTACTGGTATTAGTTGGTAAAAACCATTACCAAAAGCCAACTTGAGCACTAATGCCAATTATTACTTGGAAGGGAATCTGATTCAAGTATTAAACTGACACAATCAACATAGAAATTTTAATTTTTCTGTTTTTTGGTATGGTAAAGCTTGTGTTTCTCTTCATAGCAACATGAATCTTGAAGACCGGAATGTGCTGCGAATGAAAGAAAGGGAAAGGCGGAATCAGGAAATTCAGCAGGGTGAAGACGCCTTCCCACCGAGCTCTCCTCTCTTTGCCGAGCCATACAAAGTTGTGAGTTGTTTTCCTTGATTTTTTTCCCCCATTAATGTGATACTTTTGCTTTTAAAATGTTTTTACATTTTCATTTTTTTATCTTAGAAAAATTATGACTACCATTTAGTATTTTTTCTTTTCATTTAAATAGAACATACTTTTTTGGGTAAGGTATTTTGGAGTATAATGGGCACATATAAAACTATGCAAAGTAAGTGTTATTCCTTGAAGAGTAGTGTTTAATTACATGAACCACAGAAAATTAGTACTCAGTTCAAGAGGTAGAGCATTACAGTTTAGAAGTCTTTCTTGAGCCCCTCTCTCATTTCTGTCCTATAGTCTTAAAAATGGGACCTAAATTGGCTCAAACATTCATTTCTGTATTCCTCACTGTGCACTTGAAAGACAGTTCACCTTTAAAGCCTTTAGTTACTTCATAGGTATTCTTTGGCTGTAATATCAATCAGAGATGATGGTTTTGTAGCTACTTTTACTTCTCTGTATTTCTTGCCATTTGCTTACTTGGTTTACTAGGTTTCATTAACTTTTTGTGTGTTTGAGTCAAATATCTTCAGTATCAGTTGGGTTCCTTTTCTGTTATCATAGACTGAATTCTCTTGATTTTTCCTTTCTTTCTCATGTATTTATATGAAGGTTTTGTGTGTGTGTGTGTGTGTGTGTGTGTGAGAGAGAGAGAGAGAGAGAGAGAGACAGGATCTTACTGTGTAGTTCAGGTTGGCCTTTAGTTTACCACATAGCCCAGTCTGGCCAGCCTGACTCAGCCTGCCCAGTGATGAGATTACAGGCATGTGACACCATGCCCACCTATAATGTGCCCTATTAAAGCCATTTATGCAGAGTTTTAAGGATTTTCCAATTTAAAGGGAATCAGACCAATACAATTTATGTGAATGTAATACAAGACCTGGCATTAAGAATTTGGGATTGAGGATTTAATTAAAAGAGATTGGCGGGGGAGCTTTCCCCAGAATCTTTTATTTGGATTACTCTTTATTTTGTAATTGCACTGTAATGAATTGAAATTGTTTTCTGATAGTGATATCATCTGTAATAGCTCTCTTGGACAGAATTTTTGAACAATTTAAAATCAATTTTGGTATTTGCTAATCTCAAAAGTAGCCATAGTTCAGTTTTTATTTCTTTTTAATTAGTAAATTTCCATATGTATGAATATGAAAGAGTCCTAATGCTTATAGATGTTTTGGAGCTTATTTTCCAAGAATAATTTTTGAAACTTAAAACTATGAACTTTAAAAGTAGTCACAGCTTATGGTCAGAGTTAATTGCTAGGATTTAAAACTTCCTCAGTGAGTTTTCTATGCTTAATTATTTTTTGAGATGTTTATTAACTGGTGAGTCTCAGCAGCAGAAGGAATTAAAATTAAATAGTTGGGTATGCCTGAGTTTGAGTTCCAGTTTAAAAAAAAAAACAGTTGAGTATAACGTGTTTCACTAAATTATTGTTCTGTCCCTAACTACATCATTGAATTATAAGGGACATAGTACTTTTATAGACCTTTCAACATACGAATGTTAGCTAATCTGCTGATCTGGAATTTAATTGCATAATGGCAGATTACTTTTTTTTTGGTGTGTCTTTTTGAGACAGGGTCTCTCTATGCAGTTCAAGCTGGCCTTGAACTCACTATGTAGCCCAGGCTGACCTCAAACTCAGTAATCCAGAGTGTTTATTGGTGAAATTTGGATTTTTTTTCCATCCTGGAACTTATATGTGTTTCTTAGTGTCCTGTGGAATATTTGTATTTTACCATGGTTCTTTTCATATACTTTTGGTGAACTTTTTTCACTAGAAAATTGAGTATTTAGAGCTTGCTTATACATAATAATTTTAAGACATCAGGTGAAGACTCCCTTAGAAAAGCCCCTTTACATTTGAAGGTTAGCTAGAAGCATATCTTATTTCTGATTATGCTAATAATTTTATGTTGCCTTTTTGTAGACCAGCAAAGAAGATAAGTTATCGAGTCGTATTCAGAGTATGCTTGGAAACTACGAAGAAATGAAGGATTTCATAGGAGACAGAGCTATCCCAAAGCTTGTTGCAATTCCCAAGCCTGCAATACCAACAACAGATGATGAAAAATCAAAGCCAAATTTTTTTGAACAGAGACATGGAGGCTCTCATCCGAGTAGCAAGTGGACCCCTGTAGGACCTGCCCCAGGCACTGCCCAGTCTCAGAAGCGGTCTTCAGGCTTACAGAGCGGACATAGTAGCCAGCGGACCAGCGCAAGTAGTAGCAGTAGCACTAACAGCACCAACCAGAGACATGATCGTGACTCATATGGTGGCAGCCGGAAAAAAGGCCAGCATGGATCAGAGCACTCCAAATCACGATCTTCTAGCCCTGGAAAACCCCAGGCTGTTTCTTCATTAAGCTCTAGTCATTCCAGAGCTCATGGGAATGATCACCATGGCAAAGAGCATCAACGTTCCAAATCACCTCGAGACCCTGATGCCAATTGGGATTCTCCTTCCCGTGTACCCTTTTCAAGTGGGCAACACTCAAATCAGTCTTTCCCACCTTCGCTGATATCAAAATCCAGTTCAATGTTACAGAAACCCACTGCCTATGTGCGGCCCATGGACGGACAGGAGTCCATGGAACCAAAGCTATCCTCTGAGCATTTCAGCAGCCAATCTCATGGCAACAGCATGACTGAGCTGAAGCCCAGCAGCAAAGCACATCTTACCAAGTTGAAAATACCTTCCCAGCCGTTGGATGTAAGTTGCATAGCTAGGACATTTTAAACATTGCGACTGTGTGAAACAATTGACCATGGAATTATGAATTTGAACTTCCTTTTTGTCTAAATAGTAAAGAATATAAAAGTTCAAAGATGGGAGGGTGGTTTAAGAAAGATGACTCAAATGAATTCATAAAGCTGTGAGATCCTGTTCTAGGAAAAGAAAGAATATGTCATTCATGTAACATTCAAGTATTAGAATGGCAGGTCAGTTATGGAATGAATGTACGACCCATCAGTACCTTTTTCTCCTCTTTAAGTTTAAAAAGAAAATTAACTTCTCTACTCTTACAGTGTTACCATGAAGAAGAAGTGGGCCATAGTTCTTGGCAGTGATTGTTGAGATCTTTGGGTCCATGGCAATGTGTAGCTTGGATGAGTTACGTTAAAAATGTTGAGACAGCTGGTATAACTGCATATTAAAACAATATTTAAAACACAGAATTAGGCAGTCATTGTACAGTAGTAGAAATTGTATCTTTTAATGTAGTTTGTGCAATGAAAAGTTCAAAAAAGAATGTTAGTAGCGAAAAATCTAAGCTCATGGTTCAAAATAGCGGAGAGTAATCAGGAATACATAAAACACTGTTTTGAGAACATTTAAGAGTCATTCCTGTGGCCTTGGGAAACAGCATTAGTTGCATTTGTCTCCTAATTAATCCTCTCCAGAGAAGAGTAAAGGTCTTTAATTCTTTTTAAAGAAAAGAATTTAGCTCTTAAATTCTTATTTGTGCCTCAGAATAAGCAGTTAAGTTTTTGTGATTTAAGAGTGTGTAAAATGCCCATTGTGTTCCAGACCAGTAATCTTTCAGTAATACTCATTTTACTGTATATGCGAGATGATATATCTTAGTAGGATGGTATATTTTGTATATGAATAAATTTAAATTTGGATAAACTACTTACCTGACACATTTTAAAAATTATTTAAAGAATAAGAAAATAATTTTAAAACTGTTTACAAATATAGTTTGCAAGCTATGCACAGCTTGGTAATCAAAGTTTATATTTAGAGAAATTAGTCCGAAGATTCTAACTGGTGTTAATTTAGAATAGTGGAATTATACATCTTTAAATTATGTGTTATTTCTGATGTTTTAAAATCTGTGCAGTAAATACTAAAAATCTAATAAGTTATTCCAAATTTCATGTGTATTTCTTTTTTTTTTCTTAAGGCATCAGCTTCTGGTGATGTGAGCTGTGTGGATGAAATTCTTAAGGTAAGTTTTTCTAAGCCTTTTTAATCTCTTTTGCTTAATTTTGATACTCTGACCCTTATCCTCTTTCCACTTATCTTTCACAGAGTACCTGAAGCAGCAGTTGGTTTTATAGTGTCTTATGGTTTTATTTGTCTTCAAAGACAAATAGTAAATAAGCAAAACAAATTCTAATAAACAAATTCTAATCTTAGCAGTTTGCCTTGAAAAGAGGAGGAAGCCACATACAGCTGTACTTTCTCAGGTTTATCAGTCAATAATTTGAAGCACTAAAAAACTAAGTAGTTGTTATTCAAACCATTATGTTTAGACTAGCTTGTTCTCTGGTTTATCTGTACATAATAGTAGAGTCCTACAAAGGGCTCCTGAGTAATGTACACTGTGAATATTTATTGGGTATATTTTAACTCTGAACATCACCGAAAAAGTACATTCCTTGGTTGAAAAAGAAAACTTCTGTTGGAAAGAAAGTCCAAAAAAACAAACAAAAAAAGCCCCCAGAAATGTCCAGTGAGTTAGGGAGTAACAATGACTGCTTTTTTGCTCAGAGGAGAAAACTGTCAGTCTCATATTTCTTGTACTTTTTTTGGTGGGGGGGAAGGACTCCTGAATTTTTGTGTTTGTACTTGCATTTCACTACAGACTTTTTTTTTTTTTTGGTGGTACCGGGAATTGAACTTGGGGTCTTGTGCTTGCCTGGTTAGGCGCTTGTGCCGCTGAGCTACATCCCCAGTCCTTCACTATGGACTTTTGAGACTACCTGCTTCAACACTTTCTCCTATTCCTTTCTTCAATGTATTACAATGTTCCTTTCCTTCCAGCATTTTGCTTACTATCTTCTACTTTACACTGGGGGTTTAATTTGAATTCTTCCCCCTGCCCCCCGCTTTTTTTTTTTTTTGGGGGGCATTACTGGGAATCCAATCCTGGGTCTCCACATATATGCTAGGCAAGCCTCCAACATGCAGTCTTCCTACCTCAGCCTCCCTGAGTAGCTGGGATTACACACAGGCTTGTGCTGCCATGCTGGCTTGTGTTCTCATTTTCTTTATGGTCTTTGCTGTTTGAGAGTTTTAAAGTTTTCTTTCTGGAAACATCATTCTTCTTTTCTTGACTGTTGCTGTGCTTGTTTTTATTTCCCATCCACTTTGCTTGTCTCTTGTTCTCTGCCATTTTGCAAGCCATGCGACCTCTTTATAAAGTATGGGTGTATTCTCTTCAGCTCTTTTGTCTGGACTTTATCTTACCTTTTCCATCCTGCTTGGCCTAATGTGTTAAATAGTTATTAGTCTTCCTTTGGATTTCTGTTCATCTCTCTGAAGAGCTTTTTTTTTTTGGTACTGGGAATCAAACCCAGGACCTTGTGCTTGCCAGGCAGGCTCTGTGCTGCTGAGCTATATCCGTAGCCTTTGAATTGCTTCTTAACTGAGTTTCCATTTAAATTTTTGTTTGCTTTCAGACTTAACATGTATAAAGTCATACTTGTCAGACTTCCTCTATTAGTAGTATCAGCATTCTCCCATGCTTGTGTAGAATCCTCATCTCTTAACCTCATCCTCTCATATCTATTTAATCAGAAAACTAAATGTAGACTTTGAAATTTCATTGCATATATCCATTCCTTTCTTTGCACTTCTGCTGATTTGAGCTTTAATAGTTTCAAGTCCTCTTTCTACCTTCATTCTCTTTGTTCATCTGTCTTGTGCATTGCCTCCATATTCTTTTCTTTAGTCCCTGGTCTTCAACACTTAATTTTTTTTCTCTTAAAATTTTTAGTGACTTTCTCAGATCCCTAGAAAGAAGAATGTCCAAATTTAACCTCCACAGGCCAATACTAGCCTCTCCTACTACCGATAGAGCACTTTTCTGAATTCTTTCTGGTACTGGGCATTGAATCCATGACCTTCACACTGAGCTACATCTTCAGACCTTATTTTCCTCAAGAAAAGGTCTTGCTAAATACTAAATTGTAAATTACCCAGTATGGGCTTGAACTTGTGATTCTCGTGTCCCAGCCTACCAGAGTGCTGGGAACTTAGGCATGAAATCATCCTGCCTGGTTGCTGCTGCTTTTTTTTTTTTTTTTTTTTGAGACAGGATCTTGCTATGTAGTTAAGCCGGCCTTGAATTCACTGTGTCACCCCAGCTCACCTCAAATTTATGGCGATTCTCCTGCCTTAGCCTCCTCAGTGCTGGGATTACAGACTTGTACCACCACGCCGGGCAACTTGACTTTTTTTTTTACTTCCATAAAGTAAACTTTCTTGGAGTGTTTTTCCGTCCTCCTCAGTAATAGATTTTCATTTTTCCTTAAAATCCCAGTGAAAACCTTCTCTTATATTAGATCACAGTGATAGCTATTTCCTTTAAATCACAGCATTTTTTAGGTGCTGTGTATATAAAGCCTAAGGGAGCATTATGTCTTCCTTACTAAATCTTCGGCAATGCCTGAAATTTTAGTACCTGGAAGATTTTCTTGCATTTAATTATCTCTTTGATATTGCTGACCATTTATTTCACCTTTTATGTGTTCAAAGCTTGGCATACAACCTTGAGTACATCAGAATACTCAGTCCCTTGATGATAGGGAATTTTCAGTTGGGAGAGTGTATTTTGTTATTTGAGATAGAAAATGTCAATGCTGAAGCCCTGGGGTACATGAGTTTGCTTTCCTTTTCCCTATGTGCTATCTGCAAGAAACTTCAGATCCACATTCCTTTCATGTTTTCTTATTTTTATTTTCATGATTTGTAGTCATACAGTTTCTAGCACCCCATTATGAATGCAAGAAAAAATTTTAATGAATGTTTATTGAAAAAATTGATTTATTAGTTCAAAGCATGCTAATTAAGAACCAATTATGTGCTGGGCACTGGGGATACAGTGCTGATAATGATAGCTGCACACTTTGAGTGGAGGTTCTTGACCCGGATGTAGGAAATAATAGCGTTGTAAGAGGGTAAAGAGCAGTTTATGTGCATGTGGCTGTTTTAAGAGGTCCTAGTACATACTACATCAAGTGCCCTGGTCTCTTCTTTCTGTAATTGTAGTACCCAAATGTTAATTGTCCTTCCAGAGACATTTTCATATATAAACTATAGCAAGATATAGATTATGATTTGTGATTGTCACCTAACAACACACTGTGGACATTGTTTCATTTCAAAAGTTAAATTTCTCATTTTAATGTCTACTTGGTGTTCCATCGTATGGATGTCTGCTAATTTATTTTATCAGTTTAGATACCTAGCTTATTTCCGTTTTTAAAATGTGAGCCGCTTAAATGTGTATCTTCACATTACTGTAGTTATTGCTGTAAGGTAAATTCCTAGGCATTATAGCATGTTTAATTTACCTGATAGCTTATTTTGAACTAAATGCCAGAAATAAAACACTTTCTCCTTATTTTAAGTCTGATGCCTCTCTGTCTGCTACTCCTCTGACGTACATTGATCTTATCTAAACCCCAGTTGGCCATATTTGGCATGATTTGACAGCATTAAATGAAATTGAAGTTAAGGTCTTGCTTCTGTTTTCCTCCTCATGTGCTTTTGAAATATCCCTTCTGATTTCTTTCCCTGGCCAAATTTTTCTATTAGCACATGTGCTCTTACAGTCAGACTTTCTGGGGTAAAATTTTGTGTCCATTATTTACTAACTGTGTAACTTCGAAATAAATTATTGAACCTTTTTGCTTCATTTTCATCCTAAGCAGAGATAGGATAATAATGGTATCAGTGTCATAATGGCATTGTGAGTACTAAATGAGCAACAGACATGTAAAACACTGAGCTCACTGTCTGGTTCATTGAAGGTACACAGTAAATGCTAGCTGTCTTCTTAGCTCTTTTCCCTGGTTCACCCCCCCACCCCACAAACTCTCCTCAATAGTGTTTTACTACGTGCCTTGTATTTGATTACAAGCTGATTACTGTAACTATTAAAAGATTTCATCATCCTAACTGTAAACTCCATGAAGCCAGGGATTATTTATTATTTACCTTCCTTTATTATCAGCCCCCATAGTGCCTTGCACCCAGTTGTGCTTTGTTAATACATATTGACTAGACGTAATTTTGGAGGAGCAATCAAGAAACCAGCATTTATAAGTACAGATCTGGTTTTTAGCTGTATAGTTTTTATCCTTGATCTGGTTGAACACAAACTGTAATAATTACATTTCAGGAGATGACGCACTCATGGCCTCCCCCTCTAACGGCTATTCATACACCTTGCAAAACAGAACCTTCCAAATTTCCTTTTCCAACTAAGGTAAGTAAATAAAATGTGTCTTTGATAATGTAAAACAAAACAAAACAAAGCAAAACAAAACAAAACAAAACAAAAAAAACCTCTAAATGGCTCAATTCAAAGCATATGAGTTCAAATTTGTCATTCCCATTCTAGTGGGAAATAGACTATAAATTTAACAAATGAATAAACAGATAAGTTCAGATAGTGACAATTACTATGAAGAAATTTAAACAGGTTAATGAAATCAAGAGCATCTTGGACTGAGAGGTACTTAAGAAAAACTGGAAGGTAATGTGGAGAGAGACTTAAAAAAATTATTGTAAACTGTTACGGTATTCTAGACCAGAGATGGCAGGGGCTTCTTAGACCATCCTTTGAGGAGGTCCTTACTAGAGCGCAGCAGCCATGCAGTGGCCATGGAAAGAGGTTCCTTAAGCAACAGTTGTAAGCCCATCTAAAATCAGTAGGTTTTTAAAACCTGAATTTAAATACAGTACTTACACACAAATAATACAGTATTACAATATTCCATGAGAAAGTTTGACTAGGAACCCTAATAATAGCCTTTCCCAAATCTTGCCCCTTCATCTCATCAGAGCAGCTTTCATATGTAGCTTTGCAAGTCCTTATATGTATTTACATATGTATATATGTAATTTTATGTATATAGTTGTTACATATAAGCGTTTTCTTATTTCTATATAGATACATTGTTCTGTATCATTTATCTGTCAGCAGTAGTCTTGGAGACAATTCCATGTTAGTACATACAGCGATCATTTATTTCTTCTAACTTCATCCATAATATAAATACATATATCCTAGTATTTTTAGCTATTTCTCTTTGGTATTTTAAGTTGTTACCAAGTTTTTTAGTTTTTTTTTT
>RJWT010047055.1:0-11363 GCA_004365215.1 Cuniculus paca | reverse complement strand
ACTGGGAAAAGATGAGGACTATGTGGGACCTGAAGCGAGCAAACATATTTAAAAGGAAGCAGAAAAGGCCTTTAAATCTCGTATTACTCATTACGGTAGCCATTGCTGTTTTCTTGTTGTCTGACTTGAAGGCCTTTAATGTTCTTTTGTTTTATCTGGTTTTATATTACTTTGTTTTGTTTGAGTTTATTGTCTGTAAATATATGAACAACCATTTTGAAGAAAGCAAGAGACACTAGGGTAACCATTATTAATCTCCTGTTGTTATGTTTTGAAAACCTGCATAGCTTGCAGTGTTCTGTTCTGAAATGCTATATTATGTTTGACTCTACTCCATTTTGTTTTGCTTTGTTTTGTTTTGTTTTGTTTTATTCTCTTTAAAAAAAAAATCTCATATTACTATGGGTAGACATGTAGGATCCAAGGAGAATGTTCAAATTTAGAGAATCTCAATGAAAGTATATGGAATTTCAGGGTTCTTTTGTGTACATATGTTAGTAGGTTTGAATTATTTTTCAAAATGAATTGTTACAAAAAAAAAGCCTCAAATTGCCAGTGATTTTTTTTTCCATATTAAAGTAAAGAATCCTTTGGTATTAATGTCTCCCATTCTTATTTTCCTTCTTCCCTGATGCCCAGCATTAACTGTAGTTTAATAAGTTATTACAGAATTTGACAAGCCAGTGACTTGTGCCAGCATGTCTAATAAGGAAAGATGGTTCCAGAAATCATCAGTGTAGCTTTGTTTATTTGCAGCTCTTCATCACATCTAAGTTGTCTATTTTATTTTTTCAAGTTTGAAGTTTCTTTTCCATCAAAAGGTCAGATTTGGGTTAATTACCCCAACCATGCAATCTTATATAGAATCTCTTCCATTTCTCAAAACAGTTATGACCCTAATTAACTGCAGTAGTGCACTTGTGCACTGCTTAATGCTCACATTGTAGGAAGAATTATTTTTAAAAAGTTATAGTACTAACCATAAGGAATGTCACTGACTCTGACACAGGGCCTGCATACAATAACTACTCCTGTGACTATTTTTTGAAAAAGTGATGAATGAATTGAAGACAAATGTTAGTTACTGACCACCTACTAAGGATTTAGACTAAGGGCTTATTATGTTCTGGCTCATGGAGTTTTACAACAGTTTCATCGGGGTGCAGGTTCTATTTGTTACTCCCCTTTTACAAATGGGGGAATTGAAGTTTAGACAGCCAGTAGACAGGTGTCCAAGTTAGGACTCTAACTGGATGCTTCTCATTTTATATTTTTTAATTTTTTTTACATTAAAAAATTTTTATTTTTATTGGTACATGTCTGCAGTACATAATGATTACATCCCTTGTGTAATGGGGAGTTGTTATATGTGCGTAACACCATCTTGATTCTTTTTCATTCCTTTCCTTCCTCTCCTTCCCTCTTCCTTCATTTCTCAGTCCTCTCCCTTTATATAGATGATCTATCTCCCTATTTTCTATGTTTATCTTTTATTTTGCTCTCTCTATATTTTTTTTGAGTTTCTAAGAAAAAACATATAATATTTAAAATTGTGTGCCTGATTTATTTCACTTAACATTATGGTCTCAAGGTACATCCACTTTTCCACAAATGATCCAAGTTATCCTTCTTCATGGCAGATCACTACTCCGTTGTATATAAGCGTCACATATTCTTTATCCATTCATCTATTTATGGGCACAAAAGCCATTATTTATTTCACTTAACATTATAGTCTCAAGGTACATTTTTCTACAAATGATCCAAGTTTATTTCTCTTTATGGCAGATCACTACTCCATTGTGTTTAAACGTCACATATTCTTTATCCGTTGTTCATATAAGGTGCTTCCAAGATTTAATTACTGTGAGTTGTGCTGCTATAAACGTGAGTATGCATGTATCACTATAATATAATGTCTTTTAACTCTTTCAGAAAGATATCTAGAAGAAGGATAGCTGGTTGAGTGGAATTTCTATTTTTAGTTTTTCCAGGAATCTCTATATTGATTTCCATAGTGGTTGTAATAGTTTACATTCCTGCCAGCAGTCTATATTCTATTTCTTACCAAAACAGTGAAGAAGAAAAGAAATTTACATATGTGTTAAAATAATCTAATTTGAAAATATGCCATTCAATATGATCTACATTTACTTATTTTTTGAATCTTAACTATTTTTTATATACAGATACATATATACATATGTTTTTTCTTTCAGCTTGTCACACTAATGTAACAATACGATGTTTACACGTGTGTCTTATTTATTTCACTAATAAGTATGTTCTCCAAGTGCATCCATTTACCTATAAAAGTGTCCTGTTCATCATTCTTTATGGCTGAGTAGTACTCCATTGTATAAAAATACCACATTTTTTTAATCCATTCCTCAGTTGATGGGCATTTAGGTTGATTCCAAGATCTGGCTATTATAAACTGTGCTGCTATAAAGATGGGTGCACATGTATCACTGTGGTATGATGTTTTTAATTCTTTTGGGAAGATACCCAGAAGGGGAATAGCTGGGTTGAATGGCACCTCCAATCCTAGTTTTTTGAGGAATCTCCACACTGACTTCCACAGTGGTTGCACCAGTGTGCATTCCCACCAACAGTGGAGAAGGGTTCCTTTTTCTCCACAGCCCCTCCAGCATTTGTTATTGCTTGATTTCTTAATACTAACCATTCTTATTGGGGTAAGATGGAATCTCAGTGTTGTTTTAATTTGCATCTCTTGAATGACCAGTGATGTTGAACATTTTTTTTTTAATTTTAAAGAGAAGAAAACAAAACAGAACAGAATTAAACACAACAAAGCATATCAGAACAGAACACTGCAGGCAATACAGGTCTTCAGAACATAATGACAGGAAATCAACAATGGCTACCCTAGTTGTTGAACATTTTTTTCACATATTTGCTGTTTGTATTTCTTCATCTGAGAAGTATGTATTCATCTCAGATACCCATTTTTGGATTGGGTCTTTAAATCTGGGAGGACTGATTTTTTTGAGTTCTTTATATATTCTTGATAGTAATCCTTTGTCTGAGAGACAGCTGCTTCTCATTTTAAACATAACCCTCATCTGACTTTAGTCACTGTCCTTCTACTTTCAATAATAATATTTCTACCTACAAAATGTTTGCCTTTTGGGGTGGTCAATTTGTAAGACAATGGAGGGGGCGTGTTAAGTTAATTTAATTTTAAATTAATCTTAATTTTAAGTTACTCTTGGCTAGGCAAGGAGAATCTTTTTCTTTTTATTGTTCATTGAATTAAACCTGTATTGTTCAATATGGTAGCCTTACTAGCCACATGTGGCTGCTTACATTTAACTGTTAGTTAATCAAAATCAAATTAAATTTAAAACATCAGTTCTATTGGCTATATTTCAGGTGCTTAAGGGCCACGTATAGTCAGTGTCTGCTATACTGGACAGCACAGAGAGAGAAAATTTTTCTTATTACAGAAAGGTCTGTTGAACAGTGTTACAAAGATTCTAGGGTTTTCACTGGAACTCTTCTTCCTACTTCCATTTTTTTCTTCCAGGACAGAGGATTAAATCGAGGGCTTTCATACTGAGTTATACCACTCCCCCTTTGACAGGATCTCCATAAATTGCCCTAGCAATAGCTCCCCTGCTGATGGCTTCAAACTTGCAGTCTTCCTGCTTCAGCCTCCCAAGTGCAGAGATTGTAGGCATGTGCCACCAAACCTGGGTAGAGTTTTTCTTTTGAGAGGTGATTGAACCCAGGGAGTTATAACTCTTACTAGTGACACAAGTTAAAGCCTGTTATGAAAAATAGCTTCCTTTGTCACTATAGTTTTCAAGCAGTAGTGCCTTATTTTTTGGTTTTTATCAACTTGCTTAAAGTTATGGTTTTGTAATTATTTTCTACTGCCTAACAAACTGTGACGAAGACAAAGAAAATATTTGGAGCAAATGTAAAATATTAAGCACTGCTGAACAAGAAGACACATAATTTATAAAGCAGATGGTTCTGTATGATTAGAAATTATTTATTTTACCTCATTCATTAGTATCTCAGGATCAAAGACACAGAAGAGTAAAATAATATACTTTTAAAGTATAATTTTTAATGAAGCATTTTAGACACAAAATATATACTTTTTGGAAATAATAGTTGGATATTTTTCACACAAATCCCACACAGGAATTCATAAATGAGCCTTTTAATCATCTGATTATTACAGAAATGTTTCCTTAATCCAGTTCATAAATTTTCCTGGATCTCTCCTTAATATGGCCATTACCAGAGTTGGAAAGCACAGACTCTGAGCAAGAACTTTACCTCCTTGGGTCACATTGCTCATCTGCCACCTAAGATTAGGTGAACCAGCCACTCTGAGATCATCCCTGCTGTTTATAGCCTGTGAGTCATAGACTGTGTCAGAGGTTAGAGGTCTGCTTCCTAGAACTTTGGCCATTTTTATCCATTGTAATAGTTGTGGACATATAAAGTTGAATGGGAAGATGTAGAGAAAAACTTGATCTATATATAACCTATTTTTTGCCCAAATGAAAAAATGAAGAATGAGGTTATTTAGCCCAAATTCAGTACTTGTTTATTAAAATTAACATAAGGAGTATTTCTTATCTTCAAAAAAGTTGTTATTTTTCAATTTAAAAAATGCTTATCTAATGTCTGTCTTGCTACTGCCCTAGACTCTCTCTTTAAGGGTAATGTATCTTTTTAAATATTTCAGTTTCAACACTATTAGAGCCAGAATATAGTGAAATATTCAGCCAATACTTCCTAAATGGATAAACAAAGAAACTTCATCATATCAAAATAATAATTTCTGGCAGACATATTAGAAAGTTGTACAGCTCAGCGTGTATCTGTTGTTAGTGAACCATAGTCATCCTTCATTTTTTTCCCTTAGGAAAAGGAGTTTACCAGTTGCTTTGGATTTTTGCTGCTGGGAGTTTTGTGTTATCTGGGGAATGTCATATATCCCAAACATGTATTTAATAAAAAATAGAAAGGATGAAAAATAAGTGTATATAATAAAAATGATCTTTAAATCATTTTGGTTTGACTTCAGAATGTGTTATATGAATTTTTCAACAAAATTAACTTTCCTGTTTTCTTATAACAAATTATTGGTGTTCTTTGGAAGTGTTACTTAAATGGGTTTTTGCTTGGATTCAAGAATGGCCGTAGAAGTGTCTTTCTGGAAAATATACGTGCATGAAAATACACACACACACAATTGGCATTTGTGTGGTATGTTAGATGCTATTTGCCTATTTTGTGTACTTGATAAATGAGATTTTAGAAATATACTATGTTGGATCTTAGAAACATGATATATTGTTTTACCTCACCTTGTGTCTAGAGTATAGTTTCTTGAGTTTTGAATTTTATCTTTCTCAGTCTTTATATCTAAAAATATGTTTGGCATGGAGTGGGCACTCAGTAAGTACCGTAATTAAAAAGCGCTTCTCTATAAGAGACCTATTAGGGCCTAATCTTATTTGTGGGTTACTTAGTTTCTAGGTTAGTTAAAATAGTCTTTACTAATTATCACTAATTGCAAAATTAGATCTCATTTTTGCCACTTTTTTCTATTTTTTTCCCCAGGAAGAATCCCCAGCACAAGATAGAGTATAGACATAGTGTACTTCAAGGTGAGTAATTCTACTTCAGGGCAACTCAAAAGAATATCTTTTAGTGATTCTCCTGTTAAACCTTGAAACAGTTTCCAAAACTGTTTTCTCTTTACTTCTGTGAGTGTGTTGAATTGCTAATTTTAGTGAATTTTCTTAGATTAAAAAAAAAAGAGTGCTTTTTATATAGCAAATGTGATCCCCAGTCATTGTCTAACAATATACATTTTCTGTGTATTTGTTAGAATTCTTTTGTTTACTAGTACCTGAATACAAAATTTCAAGTCATCTAAGTGATGAGAACTCATTTACTTCTGTAACTGAACTGTCTAGAGGCAGGCAGGACTGGATTTAAATAAGATTTATTGCTTTGGTTCGTTAGTAATGTCAACAATATTCTCAAAAGCCCAGTTTCCCACCATCATTCTGTCTGTAGAGAGGTACCGTTCTAAGGCATTGTCTCCCAGCTAAAATACTGTATCTGAAGAGAAAATGAACAACTTTGACCATCATGATTCCTAGGAAAATAATGAAATTTATTCTTTTGACTGGCTTTGATTACTTTCCTTCCCTTGAACTAATCTCTATGACCATTTTGTTGAACCAGGCAGAGTCACTTTCATCAGAAGGTACCACAGGGATCCCTGATACAAGCTAAACTGTGGGAAAGGGAGAAGGAGAGGGGACAGATATCAAATGTCCATCCGTTACATCCATCCATTTTGCCTTCCATTTCTCCTGTTTAGGTATAAAATGAAACATCAAAAATATTCTCATAGTACGTAGTAAATGATCTGGGCCAAAATATTTCTTTACTTAATGAAAATCCTAAGCTTTGTGTTAAAGGAAAGGAAAATAAAGGAAAGAATTAAACTTTTAATCTGCCAAGGAGCATTTTCCATCTTAGATTTTAGTACGAGAAAATTATTTCATAAAATCAGTTTGGAAAGATCTTTTCTTCATACAAAGCCAGCGTTTCTTTTGTGATCGATCTGGAATGGCATCTTCTTCACTAACAAGCACTGGAAACTTAGTTCTTGGGATAAGAATTTGTAGTAAACTTTTAAGTTGTAAAGGAAACGTTGGATACAAAAACCAGAACTGTTATTCTTAAACTCCTCTGGATAAATAGAAGACTCAGAGTTTGTGATATTCTCTGATGCATCCAGTTGATTTCTATCCCCTTGTCTAGTCCTCTTTCTCTCAAACTGTGCTATTTTTTAGGAGACTTTTTGTTGGGTAAGAGGGATGGACAATCAATAAGAGTAACAATAACTAGCAGCGAGGAACCTTGCTTTGGAAGAAACAAGCTTACTTCTGATTTTTCAGATACATGTAAATCATAATGTTTCAAGCAAACTAGATACAATACAAAAATGCTATAGGCTCTTACTTTTTAAAATTACTTTATTCTGTTTCTTTGCACATTTGTTGGAAGTCACAACTACAAAAATAAAACTACAAAAATATATTTTTCATTAACATATTAAAGTTATTGTTAGGTGTATTAACTTTTTACTAACAATGGTGTTCTCTGTACAGTAGTGGGTTGTGGTTTAGAATTCTTTTATGATGTGCCTCCTGAGGGCTGAATTGTGCAGTTCTCTAACCAAAAAGCTTCCTTGTATGAGAAGCTATCTTTGAAATTTTTTTAACTTTTATGTTTTATTAGTACACTCTTCTTACATAATGATCACATTACTTGTGGGGAGTTGGTACATATGTTAACATTTTAATATTGTTTTAATCCCTTCTGCCTTCCATATCTCCCCTCCCTCCATCTCAGGGTCATTTTCCCATTTGCAAAAGATCTATCTCCCAATTTCTTATTACCTATCTTTTATTTTGTTCTTTAGGATTCAAATCCTACTACTCCATGATATTTAAACTTGTGTATCTGATTTATTTCATTTAACATTATGGTCTCAAGGTGCATCCATTTTCCTACAAATGACTCAAATGTATCCCTCTTTAGGTCACAGTAGTACTTCACTATGTATAAATGATGTATTATCTTTATCTGTTCATCTGTTATTGGACACATAGGCCACTTCCAAGATTTAACTATTGTGTTGCTATAAACACAAGCATGCATGTATCATTGTAATATGATGTCTTTAACTCTTTAAGGAAGAATACCTAGGTTGAATGGATTTTCTAGTTACAGTTTTTTTGAGGAATCGCCATATCGATTTCCATTAGTGGTTGTAATAGTTTACATTCCCACCAACAATGTCGAGGGGTTCCCTTTTCCTTTAGCCTCCCCAGTGTTTGTTATTATTAATTTCTTGATGATGGCTATTTTTTTTCTGGTGCAGATGGAATCTCAATGTAGTTTTAATTTGTATTTCTGTGATGGTCAGAGATGTTGAACATTTTTTCATGTATTACTGGTCATTTGTACTTCTGTTGAGAAGTGTCCATTTCAGTTGCCCATTTTTGATTGTCTTTCTTTTGGGTAGTCTAATTTTTTAAAGTTCTGTATATATTCTAGATATTAGTCCTTTGCTGAGGAATAGGCCGGCAGGGTTTCTCTTCCCGTTCCGTATGTTGTCTCTTCATTCTTGATTGTTTCCTTCATTGTGCAGAAGCTTTTCAATTTGATGTGATTCCATTTGTTTATTCTTGATATTATTTCTTGTGCCTTTGGAGCTATGTTCAGAAAGTCTTTGCATGCACCTATGTCTTTAAGAGTTTTATCCATTTTATCTTTCATCAGATTTAATACTTTTGAACACCTGCTTCTTTCATCCATTTTGAATTTTTATACAGCAGGCAATGCTATTGCAAGTTTTACGTAAACTGCTCATTTCATCACTTTTAAATCCAGATGCCTGGACACCCTGCTGAATGTTTCAGCTTGCCCAGTCAGGGAACACACACACAGAGGTGCTTTTTGCCCTTGTTGCTTTCCGCATTTTCCATATTCCTTTTGCATAAAACATTAATTTTTGTGGTAAAGATAGACATTTTATTTTTAGGTTAGATGGTAGTCACACTTATTTCAGAGCCCTGCTCCCTGAAATTGTTCCCTTGATTTTTGAAATCATGTAATAATTTAGATCAACAATCTCACTGGATCAGTGTATTTACTAAGTTTTCTTACTCATAAGCTCACTCTCACTGAAGAGCAGAAACTAACATTTCTCTAAAATCATCTTCACAGAACTAACAATTTAAAAACAATAGGAAATTCCCCTGTAGATAACAATTGCAAATATTTGAAATTGTTCATTGAATTCAGTACAAGAGAGTATTAATTAGCTTCCACAAATTAATAACATGTTAGCATTTAAAATCATGTTAAGAAGTATCGATAGAATATCACTAATAAAGAACATAGAGCTGAATTCCAGGAAGCCTTAGATCATGATTTTTTTTATTCACTTGAAACCCATTCTTGGGAAGTAAAGTGGGTGAAATTTGACTACTAGCTATCCTGAGTTCTGTTACAGATACTTTTGTTAGATGCTGGACTTCCTATTATAAAGGAACATAAATGTGTAAATGTAAATATAAAATGTAAATAATAATAAATATAAACATTTTCTGAGGAAACAGCTGAGATTCTTCTGATTAAAGGTCTTTCTACCTCAACAAGAGAACCTGCTCAATAAACTGCTAGAGAGCTCTAGTGTTCACTGAGGCTTGAAGTCCCTCCATGTAGCAAGATTTAAATAGAAGTTTCTTATCTTAGGTAATTCATTATATTCATAGGCCGGCTGCTGATCAAAGGTGTAGACTAAAAAAAAGAAAAGTTCTGTAAGACAAAATATGCTCCATTTGGAAGTGTTTCATTTATTCATCTATTTGTATATTCACCAAATGTATATTACTTGCCTTGCGCATGTTAAGCGCTGGTGTCAGAGCTGCGGGTGCAGTGTATGCAAAGCCTTGCCCTTATAGAATTGTTACAAATGTGGACAATATGCATATAAACAATTACATGATGTCATGTGGTGATAACTGCTAAGAAAAAAGATAAATCTTTATGAGAACAGAATAGCAAGAGTGTGGAAGAAGAAGTACCATCTCCCATATAATGCTACAAGATGCACTGTCTGGTAATTTGACATTAGGGGAAAAAAAAGGGTGGGGGAAGGAGTGCAAGCCTTCTGAGGAAGAGTACCACAGGGAGCGGGAGTGGCAACTTCTCTTCTAAGACCAGCAAAGAGCAGACAGACTTGGAACGGGGAGAGTAAGTACAGAGTGGCATGAAATAAGATCAGGAAAACTAGCAGTGAGCCAGTTGTGTAGGGGCTTGGAAGCCAAAACCTTGAATTTAGGACTCCAGTTTATTTAGAGGGCAGTAGAAAGCTATTGCAAAGTCTTCTGGCTTCTTTGTGGAGAAAAAACTAGAATGAAAGCAAGGAAGCCAATTAGGAGCTATCAGGAAGGAGATGATAGTGGTTGAACGAGAGTGTTTCAGTGGATGTGGTGAGATGTAGTGAGTATACTTCAAAGATAGAACCAGTAGGGTCTCTTGACACATTGGAGTTGAGTTTTCAGTAAGGGGCATTCAAGATGACTCCAGCCAGAAGACTGGAAGATTAGAGGAGTCATACTGAAGACTAATAGAAGAATGGTCAGATTTGAGTGAGGCAACTCGAGTGTTTTGTTCTGTGAGTTTAGGTTCCAAATGCTGGTTAGTCACCAGGTGGAGATAATCATGGACAGTTGGATAAATGAATCTGGAATTCAGGGTAGTGGGTTGAGGCTTATGATGTAAATTTGGGGATTTAGGGCATTAGACTGGAAGAGTCAGCTAAGGACTGGTTAGAGAAGAGGTCCCAGTCTGAAATCAGGGCACTCCAAAATTTAGAGACTTAAATTAAAGGAAGTCTAGCAAAGGAGACCAAGAAGGAGCAACCAATGAAGCAGGAGGAGAATTTAAAGTTGTTTCAGCTTTGCATCTATTTTTCATATAAATCCTTTAAGATAATATCTGAATCTAAAAGGGAACAGTTTACTGAGATATCATTAGCACATATCTGATGGTCATGTGCAAGTGCATCTACAACAAACATTTATATGAGGTATTTCCAAGAGCAAGATAGACAAGAACAGAGACTGATGTTTTTCTCTATTTACTCACTTCCCCGACCTCCAGCTACCCTAGAGTCCCAAGCATTTCTTAAATGCATTTTGCCGTTTTTTAAAATGAGAAATCAAAGTCAGCTAGACATAAAACATTTCCTCGAGATGTTTGCTGGGAGGTAAAGATAGGTAAATAGATAATGTAACTGATAAACTTCTTATATTATGCTAATAAGAATGACGTATGTTATTACGTATCCTTTTTGGCTCAGTTACCAAGAAACTTCGGAAGAAATTTGATGCTCTATTTATAGTTATGCTAAAAATTGAGATTGAAATTTGTGTATTTTGCTCTTTGTGTTCTTAGTTTCTGCATTTATTTGCATTGTGTTATTTAATCTTTTTTTCTTTTTTTTGGTACCCGGAATTGAACTCAGGACCTCACGCCTGCCAGGCAGGCGCTGTGCCACTGAGCTATATCCCCGGCCCTTCTTATTTGTTAAGATAAGTTATCTCAAATCCTCTTTGGAATGAGCAGTGATATATTCTTCGTGGTAGAACTTTCTTGAGTTACCCAGCAGACTTTAATATTTTCAACCTATGTATATGCTGTTCAGCAGGGGTTGTCCTCTGCCACTAAGATTTCTAGGTAAAATCTTCCTAGTTGTTTCTAAAATGTTCCATATCATC
>RJWT010047054.1:0-11360 GCA_004365215.1 Cuniculus paca | reverse complement strand
GTCTTGTTATGCAGTTCAGGCTAGCCATGTGCTCTCTTTGTAGCTCAGGCTGGTCTCGAACTTGCAACAGTCCTCTAGCCTCAGCCTCCCGAGTACTGGGATTACAGGAGTGCACCACCATGCCTGGCTCCCAGTTACTTTCTGTCTATGAATTTTAACTGCCTCATTTCACACTGTTGTTCTCGAAGTGAGGACCCTGGGGCACAAACCCAGTGTTGCCTAGTGTAGTCCCATTCCCAGTGTCCTCCCCACCAGAATGCAGTGCGCCTTGTCTGGTGTCCTTAGCTGTGTGTGCCCAGCTCCCAGGGCCTCACTCAGTAGTCTGTCTTTGTTATGTGCAAATCAGGCTTGCAGCAGAGTCTCAGCACCTTGGTTGGTGAGTTTAAGTTTCCTCCTTTATATATTTATTTATTTTTTGCAGCACCAGGGATTGAACTCACGACCTTGCGCTTGCCAGGCAGGCGCTTAGGCCACTGAGCCAAATCCCTAATTTTCCTCCTTTAATCACATGTTGTTATAGAAGGGTTCAAGCACACAGAATGAAGGGACCCCTCTTGTTTTGTCTATGCCCCTCCTTATGGCCCAACTCAAGCAAATTCTACCATCATGTTGCTAGTGAATACTTCTGTGTTCATCTCTAAAAGACAGGGCTATTTTATTTTATTTTATTTGGTACTTGGAATCGAACTCACAACCTCATGCTTGCCAGGTAAGCGCTTATGCTGCTGAGCTAAATTCCTGACCCCAAGACAGGGCTCTTTTAAAACATAGCCACCATACTACTAGCCCTCTAATCCAAGAAGATTTGACAGCAGTCCTTTCCATCTTCAGCAGTTTAGGTTATGTGCACAGTTCTTTTTTTTTCTAAGAGTAGGAAAGGTTTACTGGGGAGCAGGAATAGCTCCTGAGAGACGGGAGGGGTCCTGAGTGGGTCACCCTGGTTCTGTGGTTCTAACAGCTTGAGGCAGCTGTCTGGAGGTCCACTGTGTGTATGTGTGTGGGGGGTGTCTCTTACATTTTCTCTGCAGGTTCCCCCCTCCTGAGTGGCTGTTAGTTCTTGAAGCTCCTTTTGCTGAGAGGCTGGCTGCTCCTCTGTGAGCTTCTCAGGGCCTCCCAGGACAGAAGTCCCTGAGGCATTCCATGGCTCCTGATTTGGCCTGGTCTTGTGTCTTGCAATATCCTGCTCTTCCCTGTTCAGACCTTCAATGCTGGTTCGTTCTTTTGAGAGATGTTAGCAGCCTTTGATGCACAAGGTTTAGGTCCCCTCACAAGATTTGGGAGGGTTAGGTTTTTTTAAAAAATTTTTTTATGGTGTTGGAGATCTAACCCAGGGTCCTGAGCACCCTAAGCACATATTCCACCACTGACTGCCCCAGGCTTGTTGGAGAGGCTTCAATGAATGATTTAATTTCTTGTCATCTTCTAAAGGTGGCTAATGAGCTTGCTTCTTATTTTTCTTTTACTATCACTATGAAATATGGGTTTAAATAGTTTGCTGTCTTCAGGCTTTGAAGGGGTTCTGCTAACAGGCATGTGTGTACTGCCCTGTGTTGGGGGTGCCGGTTCTTGTGGGTGTGTCACACACTTCCCCGTGACCATGGGCAGATTCCTAATTCTAGGCTTCTCCTGGCCTGATGGGTCACATGATGGCAGGAGTTTGCAGGTAGTGTGGGATAGGGACTCACTAAGTTAGTTTTTTTTTTTTTTTTCAAAGTCATGCAGAGAGGTCGCTGTTATCAAAACACTCTTGGTCATATACTTCGGCCACCACCTTGCGGCCAGCAAACCAGCGCCCATTGAGGGCCTGGATGGCCTTGTGAGTCTCTGAGGCCATGGAAAACTCCACAAAGATCTTGACAATGATTTCTGCATCCTCCTCCTCTCCCTGTTTTTCCTGGTAGATGATGTCACACGGGTGACAGCACCAAATTTGCCACACTCTTCTGTCACTTCCCTCTCCAGGTCATCATCGATGTCTTTGGGATCCACCATGTTGCGGAGAACCATCACTGTAGACTCCTGATTTTGCAGCAGCTTCTGCATGACCATGTGGCGTGCACTGCTGCCTGAGATGCTCATATGCTCCTGTTCACTCAGCATCTCTGGCCTCTCTGATTCCGGAAACAGCTCCTCTTCTTCCTTCTCCTTCTTAGGCTCCAAAAGGCCTAGCATTGGGGGGTCGGCTAGGATGGGGTTTACCACTCTCACAGAAGGGATGGTGACTGGTATGGGAGGACGGGCTGGGGTCACACCTGTGGTGACTCCAGGGGCTTGAGCAGCCATGGTAGCCTGAGGCAAAGCCCCCAGGGGCTGGGCCAGGGTCAGTGCTGGGGATACCAATCCAGGTGTGGCCAAAGTACCCAGCACTGCTGCTCCAGCCACTGCTTCTTGAGCTGTAATCTTGGCTGTGGCTGCAGCTGCAGCTACGGCAGCAGCAGGTGTCAGCAGGGGCATGGGGGGCGTGACAGACTTGCCCACTCGCAAATACTGGCCACCCAGATCAAAGAGGTTCATGGAGGACACAACATCCTGGGATGACTGAGCCTTCTAAAATGCTCAATGAAGCCATAGCCTTTGTGTTTACCAGTGGTGGGGTCCCAAGCCAGTGTGCAAGACCTGATCGTGCCAAAGACTTCAAATACACTCTTGATGTCATCATCTGAGAGGTCCTGGTACACAGAGGCCGTGTATATAAGGTTGAAGGCTTGTGCCTCCTCAGCCAGCTGGTCTATGATGGGCTGGGCCTGTCCTATGTTGCTGGGCCTGCCCACCTTAATATTTCTGCCACCCATCATCACTGAATTCATCTGCTCCAAGGCCAGCTGTGCAGCTTCTGTGACCTCGTACTCCACAAAGGCAAAGCCTTTGTGTTTCATGGTGACGGAGTCCCAGGACATGTCGATGCTCTTGATGGGGCCAAAGGGGGCAAAAGCTTGGCGAATGGTGTCCTCCCCTAGCTCATAGTAGATGGAGCCCATGTAGACCTGGCACATGATGGCCAGTGCCCGCTGCTGCTGAGCTGCCATCTCCAGGTTGGTGAGTTGCTGCTGCTGGTGTGCAACAGTCTGCTTCACTAGCACACTCTTGATGCTCTGCTCCATGGCATATTTCTTGGCCTTCTGGAGGGCCTCCTGCTGCTCAGGCATCAGAGGAGGCGTCAGAATTGGCAGCTGTGCTCTGCCTATTCTCCATCTTGATGGAATCTGTGCCCTGTGGAGGTTTCCAATTGTCTCCCGCTGCCACCACTGCTGCTGCCACTGCTGCCACTGCCACTGCTAGCTCGGACCCCCTCCTTGCTGGCCATTGACTTGAAAAGCTATGGTTGCAGTCGCCATCCTGTGTCTGTCGCGGCCGCTGAGCCCCCACTGAGTTAGTTTTTGCAGGTGTATCTTTGCCATTGTCCTTTATGAAGTTAGTTTTCCTTCTTACTCAGGTGAAATCTCTCTCTGTTACATGAATCACCAGAATACTGTTCTCCGATTGTGTTTTCTGCAGTGTTCCCGATGCTTCTGTGCCCTCTGCACTGAGCTCTGCGTTAGTGCTTGTCCTCAGAGAGGCCTGTAGCTGTAGCCGTGCTGCTGTTGCCTCTGTCTCCCTGGTGGCTTTGTCCTTTGTGCCTTCACTCCGGTGCCTCTCAAGGCCCCTTGTTGAAACCTGTTCCGTGTTCTAGGACCCATCCCTGTTAGAGGGACGAGTGACATTTCTCCAGGTCCCCGCGGGCACTGTGGTGTTGAGACAAGGAGATCAGGTGAGTGATGTGCCTCTGTCATGGGGGATTGAGCACAGGGACTGCCAGGCACTGCGCACTTGCTGGTGGGTGTCAAGGAGGCACCTGGACACAGTGCTTGGGGAGGTGGCCCCTCACTAGGCTGCCATCTCTGTGGCACCATCTCTGCAAGCAGGTGCCCTCAGGCAGCCCTTTGCACCTGCTGTCCCAGCCCTCTTGCTGAAACCCAAGGGATTGGGACAGAGAGGACAGCTTTGCTAAGTCACACTGTGGGTACAGAGAGGTGGGTTTTGCGGGTGTGTATGAAGGTGTTGGAGCAAATCCAGTGTGTGCAGGGTGGAGGGTTATTGGCATCGGATGCTGGCCCACAGGAAGGTAGGGTCTGTCAGGTTGCAGAGGCAGGCATGGCCATGTGGGTCCCGCCACAGCATCTAGGGAGAGTGGGGCCTTCTGTGGAGCAGCTGGTTGGAGGCTGCTGGAAGGGAAGGTGCAGGCTCTGAGATGGGAAAAGCTAGTTTCCTGTGATTGGTAACTACATAGTTGCCAAGTGTGGAGGCACATGCCTGTAATCCTAACACTCAGGAGGCTGAGGCAGGAGGATCATCATGAGTGTGAGGCCAGCCTGAACTATATAGTGAGTACAAGGTCAGCCTATACTGTATAGTAAGACCCTGTCTCAGAACAAACACCAAATAAATAATAATACTGTAGACCCTATGGGAAGGTTCAAAGCAGGGGCTAGCTGTGTCTGCAGATACAGAGAGCACAACAGTAAAGCAACACCTGTGTCCCAGGGCAGCTTCATCTGACCCTGTGGAGCCCTTTGGGTCACTGCACTGGGCCCTGGTCCTCTTGCTCACCTCCTGAGACTCCAGGCCCCTCTGGTTTTGTCAGGATGTCAACATCTTGTTCGTGGTCTCGGGGCTGCTACATGTGTACCAGCGGAAGATCGACAGCCAGGAGGACACCTGCCTGTTCCTCACGCACCCTGGGGAGATGGTGGGGCAGCTGGCAGTGCTCACAGGCGAGCCCCTCATGTTTACCATCAGGGCCAACAGGGACTGTGGTTTCCTGTCCATCTCCAAGGCCCACTTCTATGAGTGAGTCCCCTCTCCCTGCCCACCTGGAAGCACAGGACACCTACACCCCTGCTCGTCGCCCTGTCTGCCTCCTGTAGGAAGATGATCCCACGTCCCCTGCCCCTGAGGACTTGGCAGGGCTATGCCTGCCATCACCTTGAACGGGGCCCCTTGAGCTGCAGCCACAGAGGAGTGGGTGACTGTGTCTGTGCTCCTTCCTGGGCAGTCAGACTGTGGTCTCCATCTGTCCCATGGATACCTGCTTGGTGCTGCCCTCACTGGGCCTGTGGGGCTGCCTGGCTCTGCTTGTGTCACAGCTCCTTTTGTGGCTGTGCCTTGGGGACCAACTGTTGTCAGGGTCTGGCTCAGAGCCGTGAGGTTGTCTTGCTCATCAGCCTGCACACACTAAGGAGGCCGGCTCCAGGCTAGAAAGGCAGGATGGTGTGTGAGGAGGGTACCCCAACTCACTTACCTGCTGCTCAGGATGGAGTGGGTTGGTATTTAAGTTTCAGGATGGGAACCTTTGTCTACCTGACCCCAGATCCTGTCCGCTAGGCCCAGAGATGTTCTTGGCTTGCCTAGGAAGTCGTGGACCACATCCCTTACTGGCCCTGTGGTCAAGAAGACTGTCTGGGAGGGACCCGCTGGCAAGGGGACCCACACATAACTGGGTTGTGTCCTTCCGTGCTGGCTGCATGGATCTTCTGTCTCAGATATGGCACGTGCTGCCACACACTGCCCAGCCCTTTTGGGCTGCACTGGGAGAGCAGTGCAGTGTAGAGAGGAAGGACGCTGAGGAGCCTGGACATGAGCCTGGTGTGGGTCTCAGACTGTGACCTTGCTTTTCATGCAGCCTATTCTCTGAGTCTGCCTGTGACCCTGCATGCTTATGTATGTGTGCTTGTCTGTCTTTGCTGTGTTTGTGTGTGTCTCTCTGTGTGTTTTTGCCTGTGTGCATATTCATGTGTACATGTCTGTGTCCTTTCCCATGTATGTCTATGTCATTGTCCATGTCTGTGCGTGTTTGTGCATGTCCTTGTCCAAATGTGTACCTATATTGTCTGTGTGTCCTTGTCCATGTGTGTATGTCTGTGTGTCCTTGTCTATCCACATCCATGTCTGTGTGTGCTTCTGTATGAGTACATGTCCGTGTGTCCTTATCTGTCTTTGCATCTGCACGTGTGTTCTTGTCCACGTGTGTATCCCTGTGCCTGTCCTTGTTGGGATAAATACATATCCATGTGCCTCCTTGTCCATGTGTATGCATCTCCATGTGTGTTCTCATCCGTATGTGTGTGTACATGTCCTTGTCCATGTGTGTGTACATCTGTGTGTGGTATGACTCTTCATGCTATGTACACTTCCATCCTATGGGCATCATCCTGCCAGTGTCCTGGGGCTCTCCTCCAATCCTGGGATGAAAGTATCAGCACTGCCCTGCCATCTCTCTGGGATGTGGAGGGACAGAGCCCAATTCTCTTGTTTTCAGCAAATGATAGTGGCATATGCCTTGTGTCCCCTGCCCAGTGTGGCCGACAGCCGTACGTGAGCCTCTCCTCTCTGGTCCAGGAATGCCTTGCTGCTGCCTCAGGGATGATGTCCTCCTGGTCAGAGCCTCAGGCCACTGCACCCACCCAGGATGGACACCCCCACACACACACTGCCATTAACCCTTGGTCTGAATGCCACATGTGGAACATTACTGCTAGGACCCTGGCTTTATGAGTGACTTGTGCCCAAGGGAACTCATGGTGACCAGTGCTGGGAAGGGCTTCCCATGCTTCCCAACAGACAGTGGCCTGTACTGTGTCCTAACTGGCAGTGTCTTGCCACTGTCTGGGAGGAAGGGCAGCAGGTCCCATGGGCTCCTAAGTACTGTGACCCCAGATGGGGGGACCTGGTGGGAGTGAGTGTTGGAGTGACTCCAGCTGCTGGCAGGATCATGCAGAAGCAGCCGACCATTGTCCTGGGTGTTGCACACACTGTCGTGAAGAGGATGTCATCCTTCGTGCGGCAAATTGACTTTGCTCTGGACTGGATGGAAGTGGAGGCTGGACGTGCCATATATAGGTGAGGCCCACAGGTATGTTGCAGAGTATAGGCAAGAGCCACCATGTCCACCTGAAGGCCACTGCTAATGGCTTTCACATCCTTTGAAAGAGGGTGTGGACTTAGTGTTCAGGCAAGAAAGAGGTCCACGCAAACTTGCTGTGCCTGCAGGTGTGGCACACACAGACCCATGGTGCTCATGGGTGCCTGGGAGATAAGGAAATTCATCCCCTGGGGTGGCTGGGAGAAGGGCCTCTAGGCCTCTCTGTCTCCGTAGGCAGGGGGACAAGTCCGACTGCACGTACATCGTCCTCAGCGGCAGGCTGCGCTCTGTTATGCGGAAGGAGAATGGGAAGAAGCACCTGGTGGGAGAGTATGGCCGTGGAGACCTTGTTGGGGTGGTAGGTGTCGGGCCCTTGCCTGTTTTCTGTGATGCTCTGGGTCTGACCTGAGCCCATGAAGGACTACAGGGAGGCAGGTCCCCCACTGCTTGCTGGCTGAGTCCAGGCCCTATGTCTGTCCAGGGATGTGCCTGGTGTGCTGGCCCCTGGCTTCTAGGCACTCACTTGTACCCCTCTGGTGCTAGAGGCCTAGAGGGTAGGGGCTACTGTTGCTACCTGAGGTTTCTTTCCAGAGTGACCTAGCATAGGTAAGTCTCTCTGTCCTGAGCTACAGCTGACACCCTGGCACTTGCTGTGTTCTCTGGGCACTGGGCCTTGGGGAAGCCTTAGTGGGGCTCAAGGGGCCTTGGTCAACATGTGTTGAGGGTCACCTCCTTCTGGGCAGCCCCAGCTCCTCTGTGACTCCTGCCCGCAGTGCCTGGACAGGGTTAGGGTTCTTCCACGTCAGTCTGGGACTTCCTGACCCCACTGACTCTGGCATACCCATGGATACAGGTACCTCATCACCACTGGTGGGATCTCACAGCCTCTTAGGACACATCTGATGACTCCCTCACGGGAGGGCATGACCATGTCCAAGGGAGTGTCCAGACTGTCCTGTGCCGGCCCATGGCATCTGGAACCTGCTGGGTTGCTGGGCTACCTGTGGGTTCTGGTGCATCCAGCCCCTGCTGTGGTCTGCAGAGTCACAGTGATGCACATTGGCTCCCTGTGAGAGCAGCAGTTGGTGAGCTGTGTTGCTCCTGCCCTCACCTGCCATGCCCTGGCTGTGCCCAACTCTCCTGCAGGCTGTATCTACTACCGTTGCTCATGCCAGGCCAATGGCTCTAACCCCGGCTCCTCCCTCAGGTGGAGACGCTAACCCATCAGGCCAGGGCGACCACTGTGCACGCTGTGCGGGATTCAGAGCTGGCCAAGCTGCCAGCAGGAGCCCTGACATCCATCAAGCGCAGGTACCCACAGGTAAGCCTGATGTGGCTGGGCCTTAAGGCCAGGTGATTGTTAGGCACACATAGGCCATGCCTGGAACAGACAGGAGGGACAGTGTGAAGATAGTGACAAGAGGGCACACTGCAGGGAGAAGCTGTCCCTGTACTGCTTGGACGGGGACTTGGGGAGAGGTGAGGGCCATGGTGCAGCTGTCTTTGTGGTTTTCCCCCTGTGTGAGTAACGTGGGTGTCACAGAGAGAAGAAACTGACCTCAGATGCGGCCCAAAGGAATAGGGGAGAGACAGCCAAGTAACTGCAGGTGCAGCTCTGTGGACCTTAATCAGCACTTGGCCATTCCAGAACAAAGTGTCCCTGGTGACAGTGGTGACATTGGGAGCACCTGGCAGAGCCTGAGGCTGTAGCTGTGAGCAGCACCTCACCTTTCCTGGTTTTGGCCTGTTTTTTGCCCTCAGGATCAGGAATGTTGCTGCATCTTGGCATGGGGCCCTTGCCTTTGTCAGCAGACAGGTGCCCTGGTCACAGGCCACATCTGTAAGGCCACTGTGTGGCTGTGGTGGGTCAGCAGCTTCTGGGACAGTGTGGGGACACCTGTGCTGCAGTCAGCCAGCAACATGCAGCATAGGTGTTGGCCCTTTCCAGGGAAAGGGATGACTTTTCCAGGCTTAGGGGTCTGCATCCTGCAGGTCAGTCAGCAGCAGCCCCAGGAGGGTAGAGGCACCTCCTCTGTGACTGCTCCTAGGGCCTACAGAAGACTCGACATCCATACCTGGGGTGCAGAGGGCTCTGGGCTCCTGTTTCCACTCAGCCTTGCTGCTTCTCACAGGAGGCTGCAGCAACCTACCTTTAGCACCTGAATGGGACCCCTTAGGTTGCTCATCCTCCCAGGGCAAAGCTAAGCACAGGCCTGAGAGGGGTGTACGCTGGCAGGGCCAGGGCTTCTCAGCACAGGGCTTACATCACTGTTGCAGTGGATGTTGGGGTGATTTCCAGTTTGAGGCTGTTGGAAGTTGGCTGCCAAGCACCTGTTGGAATGTGCTGCTATTGCAGATATGGCATTTGACTTGTGGAGTTGTCTTAGTTGCTTTTTTGTTATTGTTGCTGAGACAAAATACCTGACTACCAAAGTTAAGGGAGGAAAGGTTTATTTAGCTCACAGTTTGTAGTGGTATCAGTCTCTAATCAGCTGGCTACAAGCAGGGTGGTGTGGCAGAGGGACCACTGCTCATGGCAGTGGAAGACACCAAAAGCAACAGAGAGGAGGGGAGAGCAAGCATCTTTCTGTCCCTTATATCGTATGCAGGCTACTGCTGTAGACAGGTGTAAACACTCACACCCTTAATCCCAGCATTGAACTATGAATCAGTCACAAACTCTAGCTCACCATGACCGCGTGAGACACCCAGACAAGGACCAGAGCAGAAGCTGCTGGTCCTGGGTGGATGTGTGAGGTCGGGAAGTGCAACTGGTTCTCCAGAGTGGGTTGTGCTGCTGAGCCCAGCTCTCCACTCTGTTCAGGCACGGCCTGGGCAGCTGCTTCACCTTGGGCAGGAAGTGGTGCCTCACTCTGGTGTAAATGTGTATTCCCTGGAGATTGAAGATTCTGAGCCCAGCATGTGTGTTGGTGCACACCTGTGACCCCATCACTCTGGGAGGCTGAGGCATGAGGATCACCAGGAGTTCCAGGCCAGCCTGGGCTGTGAGCTCGAGACCAGGCTGAACTACAAAGCAAGAAGGCCCCATCTCGAAAAATTTGTTTTAGTTTTAAAGCGGGTTACAGATAACCCTAACCCTAACCCTAACCCTAAATACACTAATCTACAACTCTAAAAGTTTAATATGAATACAGCTGAGAACAATCTTATTGTATCTACAATGTGATGACTCTTGGGTATCATCTGGTTCCCAGCCCTGATGAAGACCATCACCATGGAGAAGATGACACCCAGCCACAGTGAGCCTCAGCTCAGGAGGCCCCATCAGTCCATTCTTGTCCTCCTTGGGGCTGTGGGTGGCTTTCTCAAGACCCATTCCTCGCTCCTGCCTCCGCAGCTGGCCCAGGACCTCCTCACCCAAACCCACAGCAATTCCCAGCCAGGGCAGTGCTGAAAAGCACCCAGTGTCCCATTCGAGCATCACTGTGGGGTTATAATGAAATCAGCGTTTCATGGTTTACAGTGTGGTGTGGCAAAGAGCATTGGCATAACCTGGCTACCTGATGGTTGAGGCAGAAGACTTCTGAGTTTTAAGGCCACCGAAGGCAACACAGACTACATGGGGAGAACCAAGCTCAGAAAAGAGAAAGTGTGGTTTGAAGCCTATCTTCTTTTTCTGCTCCCAGGTGGTGACTCGATTGATTCATCTCTTGGGTGAGAAGATCCTGGGCAACCTCCAGCAGGGACCTGCGACAGGTGTGTGTCCCCCACTTGGAGCAAAGCCTCAGAGCCCCGCCCACGACCCGACAACCACGCCCTCCTCTGAGCCCCGCCCACTGACCTTGGAGCGGGGTCCCCACCAGGGCCGCCCTCCAGAGCCCAGTCCCATCCGCAGCCCTGCCCAGGGGGAGAGGAGCACAGAGACTGACACGGAGTGCTGGGCCACCCCGCAGGAAAGGTCCAGAGCTGCACAGGGCAGCTCAATCGCGGCAGGAGAGGAATTGCGTGCCGTGGCAGTGCCAGATTTTCTGACACGGGCAGCGCTGAGGGGAATTCTTTTGTGGGTGGGAAGGAATGTGCTATATCTCCCTCCTATTTTTGTCAGCTGATTAGAAAAAGGAAACAGAGCGAAGCCCCACAATGTGGGAGGTGCGGGCCTCTGTGCCAGTCCTGTGCCAGCATGGAAGGTGGGGAAACAGCTCCAGGATGTGGGGGCTTCACACCCGGCTGTGGCCGATTTGTCTTCTATCACTGAGCAGAAGCCACTTTGTGCAGGAGCCACTGTCCCTCTGGCCTCTGGCCATCCCCTCCCCTGGATCCACCTGTTGAGAACTCGGCCATGTCTGCCAAGTGGCTTCCACAGGTCTCTGTCCTGCCCCTGCCTTTCTCCTGCCCCTGCAGTTCTGGGCCCGCCTTTTCTTCTTGATTTTCTATTAATTCCCCCTCATTCAAGCCTGCGTGTCCTGTGACATCTGTGCACAGGGGTGAGTTGGTGGACAGC
>RJWT010047053.1:0-11364 GCA_004365215.1 Cuniculus paca | reverse complement strand
TAATTTCAATAAAATGTCTACTCGCTAAACAAAATGGTAAAAATGTTGATGATGGACGTCCTGGTTGGTGTTTCACTATCCCGTATTTTTTCAATTATTTGGTTTGCTAGATCTAATCTAAATTGTAAATGATTGTTGAATCCCCTTGTTTTGAATAAATAACAAACAAGTTCCATTATTGTTTGTTCCAGAGGTGTATAAATATTTTATAATAATATTTTTTTCATCACCTTTTGATTACAAGATAGTTTGTTAGATGTTGGTCAAGTCTGTCAACACCACTCATAGAATTATTATAATTACCAACCACTAGTGAAATTCTTTAGTTTTGTTTCTTCTTTCAAGTTCTACCATTTCTGTATTATGAACAGTTAACAATAAGGAGACATCTTTTTTGTTTTTCCATTTCATAACACAGACTTTGCCTCTCTGATATACTAACATTTTTTCTTTTTCAATTTTTTCCTTTGAAGATCTTTTGCCACTTCCTCCCTAGTTAGTCTGTTTCCCAAAGAGTTAATTCTGTATTGTGAAAGAATCACTGAGTTCTGAAGAAATATAAAAATTATATTTAATGTACGTATGATAAGTTCTTTAAAGGCTGTAGCACAAATTTATAGGTTATTTTTCACAAATAAGTATGAATTAGTAAAAGAAAATAAGCAGAACTTACTAGATTTCACTAGAAACAAACATCAAAGGTGAATACAGCATTCCAAATAAAAATGCATGCAAAAAGTAGTCTATAATATAAAACAAATAAACAGATGTATAAGTGTATCTCATGTAAGTAAGAATCAACTGGTCGACATGACACCTGCCTGGGATATTTAGTATATAAACAAAGACATTGCCAGAATGACACTTGGGGTAGACTGCTAAATGATTAAAATATAGAATTTTTACCATTATTCCAACAGTTTTCCAATGCCTGTATGGCATTAGTTAGTCCTTCCAAGTTCCCAGACTCAGGCAATCTGGACTATATTCTGTTTGATTAATCTACTTGCCTTGATTAATCTACATATTGTCTTGATTACTATAGTTTAATAATAGTTCTTGCAATCTGGTACTTATTTGGGGAGAATTCACATCCTAACAATTTTTAGTCACCCAAACCACAAACATGAAATCTCTGCATTTATTATTATTACTATAACTGTTGTTATTATTATTATTCTTATCTGGACTTTTGAGACAAGGGTTCCCTTTGTAGTTCAGGTTGGTTTCGAATTCACTTTATTGCCGATGCTGGTCCTGAACTCACAGTGATCCTCATGCCTCAGCCTCCCAAGTGCTGAGATTACAAGCATGCACTATTATACCTTGCTCATCTCTACATTTATTTAGCCCTTTAATTTCACTCACCAATGTTTTGTGGTTTTCGATGTAATAATCTTGCACATTGTTCTGATATACTGATCCTTAAGTACTTCATAATTTTTAATTTTTTGACATGGAATTTTGCTGTACTGCTGACTTAGTTTTGAACTCCGAGGCTTGAGTGATCCTCATGTCTCACCTTCCCAAAAAACTGAAATTAAGGTTTTGTGCCAGTGCACATGGTTATGGAACTTCGTAATTTTTTTAATGAACTTAAATAACACTTTTAAAAATTTATGTTCCAGCTAATCATTGTCTTATTACATACAAAAATAATTAATTTTGATAGGTTGACCTTACTGTAACTATACCAAATTCTTTATTTTCCAAATTCTATCTCACTCTCTGAGAAGAAACTTCCATTTCTAGCTTTTTTTTCCTAACTTTATTGTACTAGGGAAGGACCTACCATGTAATGCTGAATGAAAGTAATGAGGCTGATCATCTTTGCTTCATTGCTGATTTTAGAGGAAAAGCCTTGTTTTATACCCTAAGTATAATGCCAGTTATAGTTGCATATTTTTTAATCAGGATGAAAAGGTTCCCTTATATTTCCAGTCGGTTGACAGTTTTGTTTATTATGATTAGGAGGTTTACTCTTCTTAATGCCTTTTGTGCCCATTAAAATGGGCGTAAGGTTTTTCTTTTCTAAGTTGTTAATATGGTATGTTACACTGATTCATTTTCAAAACCACACTGATTAGGATAGCCATTATACTAAATACAAAATTAAGTAACAAGTGTTGGCAAGGATATGGAAAAAGAAATCTTTGTGCACAAGGGGTGGAAATGTGACATAATACAGTCACTATGGAACAAGGCACAGTGGTTTCTCAAAAAATTCCTCCAGGCATGGTGGCGCATGCCTGTAATTCCAACACTGAGGCAGGAGGATCGCTGAGAGTTCAAAGGCCATCCTGAACTACATAGTGAGACCTCTCAAAAAGAAAGAAAGAACGAAAGAACGAAAGAAAGAAAATAAATAAATTAACCTAGGACCTAAAAATTAGTCTAGAACTACTATATAATCCAACAATTCTTCAATTCAACTCAACTGAAAAAAGAATTTAAAGAGATATTTGAATACTGTGCTTGTCACATTTCTCACAAAGGAAGTGGACACAACCAAAGTGTTCATGGATTTATGAATGAACACAGAAAATCAAATATGAAATTAAGTAGAAAATGTGGTATACATGTATAGTAAAACTTTATTCAGCCTCAAAAGATTAAAAAAAAGTGGTATGTAAGTACAACAGAATTTTATTCAGTCTCAAAAGATAAAAAGGAAAAAAAAAAGACATTCTATCATACGCTAAAACACAGATGGAACCTTGAGGGTACTATGCTAAATCAGTTAGTCACAAATGGAAAAATCCTGACCAAGACAGCCTGGTGGTGCACACCTGAAAACTCAGCACTCTGAAAGGCTGACATAGGAGGATCACAAGTTTCAGCCTAGCCTAGATAACTTGGCAACTTAGCAAGACCTTGTCTCAAAACAAAAAAGAGCTTGGGAGGTCGCTAAATGCAAAGGCCCAGGGCTCAATTCCTAATTCTACCAAAAAATTTTTCTCAAAATAAATATAAACAAATGGTCAGTGTATTTCATGAACTGTATATATAACTGAGATTATTAGTATCCCTTCCAGTATCTGTGTCCTTCTTCCCTTAGTAACAGAACTCTCAGAACTATGATTAGATAGCATACTATAGGCCGATTTCCTAGGCCCTTCTCCCACTTTGAAGTGATGTGTCAATGTGTCAAAAGTCTGACTAACAGGATGAAAGAAAAAGTCTAACATCTAGGTCTTTTCCTGTAGGATTCAGTTTCCACTTCTCAATTCTGTCATGCTTAGGATGTGATTTTCATCATTATCTAAGGTGAAGTCAGCCTTAACTTTCATTATTCTTCTTCCAAAAGGCATGAGAGATAGAGCACTATTTTAGACATTGAGAAAGCAGTCATGTGTCAGTGATGGCAAACTTCTCACAACTTTCAATGGTAACGGCAGCCTGCTGCAGTCGTGTACCTCAGGCTCATCCCTACCGTGATGTTATAGATGAAACAATAGAAAAAGTCTGCTCTCCAACAGAACCAAGAAACCAAATAAGCCCTTGATCATTTTTCCAGAGAAATGAAAAATATAAGCTCTAACATCAAATACTTAATGGAAGAAATAAACAGCAAATTAGAGAAAGCTGAACAAATAATAAGTTAGAGAGTTATTTTAAGGAAATTAACCCAAACACAGGACATTACAGAGAAAGAGATGGCAAGATATGTAGACAATCTAAAACAAATCAGGACAGAATGAGGTGGACCCATAGAGCTTTAACTGGAGTTTTAGAATAAGGCAACTCTGGGGAGAGTTGAATCATTTCTGAGTAGGACAAATGAACACTCTAGTAATGATTCTCAATGCTAGCTGCACCTTACATGTATCACCAAAGAAGCTTTAAAAACAAAAATCAATGCTTAGGTCCCTACACTGAGGTTTTGGAATTGGTGTGGAGTAAGTCAAGGCAATTTTGTTTTTTTCAATGTTTTTTCCCAAGTTTTTCTGAAGAGCAATCAGAGTTGAGAACCAGTAATCCATACCTACATATATAGCCAGTGAAACTGGCAGAATAAAACAAAGAAAAATGTTAAAAATAACTAGAGAGAAGTAATACTACCTACAAAGTAACAACCTAGGTCTCAGACTGACAGCAGACTGTTCAACTACAACAGAAGCCAAAAGAAAAATGGAACACTACTTCAAAGACGTAAGAAAAATAACTGCCATCTTGAATTCTAAAGTGGTCATCCAGCCCAGCAGTTGATCAACAAGACTAGCTAAACAAAATGAAAGGAGGTTTTTAAGTGAGAAAAAATAAATCACTTCACCCTGGATGTACTATAACTCTGGGGAATAAGAGCAGAAACTCTTTAAGCACTAAACAAAGAAGAGGATAATCAGGGTTACGAATTTCAGGTTCTAGCCTTTTAACTAGCAGTTCTTAAAATGTGGCTCCTCAAATGGCAGCATCAGCAGTCATTTTTGGAAACTTGTAGAAATACAGATTCTCAGGATCCACCCAGACCTACTGAATTAGAAATATTCCCAGTGGACTCAGCAACTGTTGTTCCCCCCATCTTACGCCCACACTGGGGACAGAACCCAAGGCCTCGTCCATGCCAGGGAAGTGCTCTCACACATATATCCCCAGCCCTGACAACTGTTGCAACAAGCTCCCTCCTCTCCCAGATTCAAACGTGAGCTCAACTGTGAGGAGTCTATTTTGCAGTCTCAATGCCTACACGATTGTTCACACTCTCCCATGAACAAACATCCTGCTGTCGCTCGGCCTGTAAAACCTCCCTGCTCAGTCCTTTCAAAAGGGAGTGTTACAGCTGACCAATCCCATGCATTCTGAACGTCTTCAGTGAATTTTCTGACTTAACCTTGCTCATTTCTCTTATAAAGTCGTCACATACAGACTATTCATTTTCCCGATCCATAGGAAAACTCAGTAATAGGAAAGTGCACTCAACTACTACATTCCTGTCTTCAAAAATATCAGATAAAAAAAAATCCTTGTTTCTGAATATCTCATTTCCATAACTTTAGTTAGCAAGTATATATGACTTTGACTACCAAATTTCTCTCACAATGTTGAGACAAGGAACCCTCTTCCTATGAGACATTTCCATTTGGATAGTCTAAAAGAACCTCAAAATCAATACACACGAATATGAACCAGCTGTCTTGTACCTGTTGTTCCTATATTTTCTGACAAATCAATGGCACTATTCATCTATCCAATTATCCTAGTCCAAGTCCTGGAAATCACTGACAGGATCCTTATTCAAACATTCAGCTGATCACCAACTACTACAGATCTTACATTAAATTTACAAGTCTCTTCACCAGAATTGTCACTTCTACAGTGCAAGACTGCAAAAACCTTCTAACTGCTCACTTTCCTTCCAGTATTGTACTCCTAGAGTTCCTCTTAACTTTTTTTTTAAAGATAAAGTCTCGCTATGTAGTGCAGACTGGGCTTCACTCACTATGCAGCCCAGGCTGGCCTCAAACTCATTATGATCCCCTTGCCTCAGCCTCCTGAGTGCTAGAATTACAGGCCTGTGCCATCATACCTAGTGAAGCATCATATTTCAAGAGCCTTTATTTTTAATCATGTAGTACCTTGTGGTAAAAGGATTGTATTTCAATTTTTACAACTCATGTGGAAGCTGGGGACATAGTTCAGTCATAGAGCTCACTCTGGGTTTGATCTCTAGTACCATAAAAACATACAAACCAACCTCCCAAAATCATGTGGTCATATGGTTTCAACAAGTCCATCATCATTCAACACAGATTTTAAATCCAGATCTTTTATTCAACAATTCTGGGTCACAAACTTACTGATACTAGTTTTATTACAACCATTTAACAAAAAGAACGTCAATTAAATAGAATCATCAGATTAAATCCAAATAAATCCTTAAAACTTAAAAGAGAATTGTAACTAGTGATTTCATCTACATAAACATTATGGTACCTACCTTACCACAACATATTTTAGTTTTTATTACAAACACGGACATTTCAACATGTTTTTAACATGAACAAAAGAAGAACATTTTTTAAAAATGTTAAAACACATATAAAAAATTTAGAAAAATTAAAACTCACCATACACACCTGCAGGAGTAGAACTGTTCATGGTAGAAGGTCCGTTAGTGACACCACAAGAAAGAAGCTCATCGAATCCCCGCTGAAAAGCAAAACCAATGTCCAGTTAATAAAAGTTTAAGATAATGGCTTACAGTTACTTCTAAAAATACTGAAAGCTAATACTGTTTTACTTTATTTTAGTATGAAGATAGTTAAGGAGAAGTCCTTGAGAACGACAAAATCTAAAGGATGGCAGTGAATTATAAAGAAAATTTACAGCATATACACATGATTCAGTTTAAAAAAAAAACAAAACTACCACAACAGATAAAGGAGACTAAGCTTAACAACAATTTGTGACCGAAGCCAGTACCCCAAGATGTTATATTTGAAATGCTAATCTGCATTTAGGTGGCTGCATTTTGACATTGTTTTGACAATATATTTACATACAAAATATTTATTTAGTTCTAAGAATCCTGACTTTTCATTCTCTACATACTTCTTAACATAAAACCCAAAGACTCCCCCCACCCCACCCCAGTACTAAGGACTGAATTCAGGGCCTTCACACTGAGCTAGATCCCAAGCACTCTTTATTTTTTATTCTGAGACAAAGTCTCACTAAATTGCTAAACTGTTCCAGTTGGGCTCAAACTTGAGATTTTTCTTGCCTCAGCCTCCCAGAGTGCTGGGACTGCTAGGTGCAGTGGCATATACTTGTAATTCCAGTGTTCCAGAGGCTGAGGCAGGAGGATCATTGTGAGTTCAAGGTCAACTTGCTGCATAATGAGACCCTGTTTCAAAAAAACAAGAGGGCTAGAATTACAGGCCTGGCTTACAATCAATCAATCAATCTTTCTGTCTGTCTGTCTTTTTTTTGGAACAAGGAATTGAATTCAGGCCTTTGTGCTTGTCAGGCAGGTGCTGTGCTGCCGAGCTATACCCCTGGCCTCTACAATTTATTTCTATATTGGTCAAGTTATTTATAATTATTGAGTTTTCATCCATTAATCCTACAATATTTTTATTATTTTTCTTTAATGTGTACTATTTCTTAACTACAATTTAAATAATTCAAAATTTGAACTGTCAATACTAAAAGGCATCAGACAAGGCTGTTCATTAAACAATAACTATCAAGACTTAAAAAGAATGATAAACATGGAATACAAAATCAAAATAAACCTATTTCTTATGGCACTATTTGTTCAACTTGATCAATTTTTAAGAACAAGTGCTTTAGTCCGTTGGATAGTAAAATCCTTTTTGTTTTGCTTTTTGAGACAGGATCTCGCTATGTAGTGTAGGCTAGCCTTGAACTCACTATATAGCCCAGGCTGGCCTCAAACTCATGGCGCTCCCCCTGCCTCAGCCTCCTGAGTGCTGCAATTACAAGTGTGTACTATCACACCTGGCTAAATAGTAAAACTTTATATCCAACCACTGCCACAAACATTAGAAAGGCAACAATGCTACAACAGATACTTAATACGTAGGTATAAGTAAACATTCTGCAGGGAACTATTTTGAACTGCTAAAGAAAGTCAAATCACCAATGTGTTTGCATAGTAAAATTAAAATTTTTTAAATAATTAAGCATCCAGAAATTACTCCCTTGGATATTCATCAGAAATGTATTAGAGGTACCTTGGCCTGGTTTACAATTTTTCTTTCTGTTTTTCTTTTTTTTGGGAACAGGGAATTGAACTCAGGACTTGGCACTTGCCAGGCAGGTGCTGTGCCACTGAGCTATACCCCTGGCCTCTACAATTTATTTCTAAAAGGAAAAAAAGAATGGAGTAAGAATGAAAGAGGACTCGAAACTCCCCAAAAAACCAAGATTAAGGTCTTACTGAAATCTATGTCTTTCTGTTAATTTCTGAAATGTAAGAATTATCGGGTATTGTAACTTGATAATTAAAGGCCAACCTTTGTAGCTCACTTTCTACCTGCAGCTATAGAAAGATAAATTTTTGTAATTTTTGTTGTTGTTTGGAGATAGGGTCTTACCCTGTATTGCAGGCAGGCCTTAACTCACTTATGTAGCCCAGACTGGCCTCAAACTCATGGCAACGCTCGTGACTCAACCTCCTAAGTGCTGAAATTACATGCATATGCCACTACACCTGAAATTTTTTGTAATTTTAAATACAGTAAAAATTTAACTGTGCCATGGTTTTATATATGACCAATCTGGTAAAATTAACCGTAAAAATGCATATTTTCTACTTTTGTTGAGTTTAATATCAATGTTTCTCCGAAAATCAAGCTATTTTGATTATAGAGACCATTTCAGTTCTTTTTAGACTTGCAGGAATATGTTAAAATGTCAAAAATAACTGATTCTAGATTGACTGTACCCTGAAATGTAAAGGCAAAACAATGAGGATTCTAGAAGATAAAGTGAATAACTTCATATTCTTGGAGTAGAAAGAGTAATAAAACAAGGACAGCTATAAAGGAAAGATGCAGATAAACCAGACATTAAGATTTTATTTAACATAAGACATTACTTGGAGAGAACAGGAGAAAATATTTGTCATATGTATAAACCAACAAGGGACTATACTCAGATTACTAAGAAAAAGGAAAAGGAAAAAGAAAAAACAAAACACTAGAAATCTCCCTGGCAAGCACAATGTGCTGAATTTGATTCCTGGTACCAAAAAAAAAAAACCCACAAAAAATAAAAAACAAAAAAAAACACTAGGAATTAGTAAGAAAAAGCCAAAATAACAAGAACTAAACTAAAAAAGGCACCTCACAAATTAAGTGGAAAAGTTTAATATTATTTCAGAGTATGTACTTCTCTTCTTTGCTGAGAAAGGATTATTCGCCCCCATTCATGTTCATGTGACTTCCAATGTCACTGAAAAGACAACTTCCTGTCACATAGACCTACAGTAGTTTTGTGATACATTTTGGTCTATGAAATCTGAATAGACATGACCTACACTTAATCCAAGCAAAAGCTTCAAAGATTTGTCACTTCGGCCAGTTGTTGCTCTTTTTGTTATTTTGCTCTAGAACATTCGAAGACTGTGTCCCACATCAAATGTATCAACATCGCAAGTAAACAAGAAATGTTTTTTCTAAGCCATGTACAAAAAACTAATACGAATCCAATAAACATTTAAATTTTAAATACACTTTTAATTTTATTGGTTATCAGGAAAATGTAAGTTAAAACCATAAGTAAATACCATCAGACTAAAGATTAGTAATACCAGTGTTGGTTACGAATATTAAGCAATATAAATTCTTAATTGCCTACTTACGTACATGTAGATATAAGAATGTTCTCATCTGCGCTATTTGTACTAGTCAAACTGGAAATAACCACCATGATAGAAAAGATGCTTAATTTTTGTAAATGCATGCAATGATTACATAGTAATGAGAATGAATTTGCTTCACAAATATTAAGATGTCAGCCACAAAAAACACACCATATTATTATATTTAGTAGTGTATAAAAAGATAGTCAAAAATAAGCTTCACACAAAGAAGGAAACTTCTTCACACTATATTTAAAAATTAATTATAAAAAGTATAATACTAACAAACTACTAAGATACAAGAGTAAATCTTCATTACTTTTCTCAAATGGGGAAGGGGATCAAGAAATGGAGGGAAAATGGTGGGGAAGAAAGAGAAAGGGAATGAAAAAGACATTAAAATGCATTATGTACATGTGCCAACTCAAAAAAAAGAAAGCGGACCAAGTGATGGATGGAGGAGGAGGGAAAGGAAAGGGAATGAAGAAAGAAATTAAGATGTACACATACCAATTCCCTACAAGGAATGCAATCATTATGGGCTACAAAGATGTACTAATAAAATTATCTGAAAAAAGTTATTTCATGATATAAAAAACAAATGACCAAGGACAAAAGTAGATTTACTGTACTTCCTCAAAATAAAAAAACTTTTAAACTTCAAAGTGACATAGAGACCATTAGAATCGAACACAAACTCTAGGGCCCTTAACCTGACAACCCATTAAAAGCATGGTTTAGCTGGGTGGGGTGAGGTCTGCAAATCCTAGCACTGGAGGCTGAGGCAGAAAAGACATCACTTCAAGCCCAACTTAGCAAGACCCTCTCTCATAAAATAAAAATAAAAACAGGGATGGAGATGTAGCTTAGTGTATAGCCCTGGATTCAGTCCCCACTGTATTTTTTTTTAAAGGCAAGATTTGTGTTTTCTTCTGGGATAGTCTGGGACTTGAAAATTGCTCCTTCTAAGGAGTCTCTTCACTTGCACCTACAGATGCCCAGTTGGCAGCTAAATGCACAGCAAAGCTTGGTCTTCGTTTTGTATCTCTTTATTTCCTTAAAACAGTGGGTCAAGTCTCTGCTCAGATCTGTACACAGGCATGGTAAGTACTGAGGGAGTGTCTGTCTAAAAGCTAGCAATGGAAGGTTGCTAAATTCACATAACCTATTTCATCTCCCTTCAAGACTGAGGACACCAAGGTAAGAAATTTACAAGGACATCCAACTACCAATAAATGGCCAGAAATCTCCAGCCATTTCCGTAAATTTTTGAGATAACTCTGAATTCTAGCAGAGGCTCCATAAAAATCAAGACTTTCCCCAAGCAGAAACAATTATCTCATGGGAAAAGCATTAAGTGAAACAGACTTCTCCAAAGCTATTTGCAAAACTGAAACCCAGATAATGAGCAACAAGACCTCAACTACAACTCCTTAAAAGCTGCTCCCTTCTCCTTTGTTGACATGCCTGTCCGATTCTCTTCAACAGAGCTGTGCCTCTTGGGGCTCCTTAAAAATGAAGTCTCCACAGGGTGTCACTACCTCTAATTCTAGAACTCTTGAAGGCTAAGGCAGAGGATGCTAAGTTCAAACATCACCTAAACAATTTAAGAGAGACCCTATTTTAAAATAAAAAATAAAACAAGGGCTGGGAATGTAGCTCAGTGCAAAGGCCCTGAGTTCAATTTCCAATAGGACCCTCCTCCTCCTCCTCCTCAAAAAATACCAAAGCCCCTTTCCTATTTTCTCTTGCTTTCTAACTGTCTAATCAATTAGCCTATGCCTAGTACTGATTTGTTCTGAAATAGTTTTCTGTGACAATGTTAAGAACATTCCCAGGCCCAAGTCAAAGTTCTCATCTCTTTCTTTGGACCACATTCAAGGACAAAGTGAGACAGAAGATAAGGTGTGGCTTACACTGGCTGGGAAGAGAGGCACAGGATCCTAGCACTATCTCTCAGGACCCATATGTAGAAGATTTTGTGGGTTCCCTCAAGATTTGGGATAGCATAAAAGGACACAGACACCATGAGG
>RJWT010047052.1:0-11355 GCA_004365215.1 Cuniculus paca | reverse complement strand
AAAAAAAAATGTCCCCTGTACCAAACATGTACAGACCATTTTTCTTGTCATTATTTCCTAAACAATGCAGGCTAACATCTATTTATGTAGCATTTGCAGTGCATTGGGTGTTATAAGTAATCTAGAGATGATATGAAGGATATTTGTAGGTTTAAGCAAACACTGTGCCACTTATAGGATACAAGGACCTGAGTATCTATAGGCTTCATTGTCCATGGGGTCCTGAAAAGTTCCTACCCCATATACAAGAAATTCAGGCCCAGGAGGAGAAAAATGCTTCCTGATAGATGCCCCTGCTGTTTTATTTACTAGTATTTCTCCTTTAAAAAAAAAAGATTTAAGTTAGCTCGCAAAGCATCATGCCCTCATCACGTTGTATGCAAGTGACAATAAAACCGTCAAGTCCACGGCTAAGCACCGGGCATGCAGCACAGAGGAAGGCAGACACCATCTGTGCTCACTTCAGTCTCACAGGAGACATGTACATTAAACTCCTGATCAGACTAATAATTATGAAAAATTGTGATAAGAACTGTGAAACAAAAAAACAAGGAAAGTGAGAGTGTGATTCTGAGCAGATCATCCCAGGAGCCTGCCTTCTTCTACTTCTCAAATCCTTGATTTTCTTCAGAATATTCTAGTTTGCAGCTGAGGAGATTCTAGCACCTGGGGCCGAGCAGTGTGTAGAGGGGAGCAGGGCTGTGGATGGGAGTCCCCTGTTTCTTGAGTCCTACTCTAGTGTGAGGAATAGTACTTTAAGCAGATAAAAGCTTAGTTCCTCTACGAGGAAAATGAGTCCACATTAAAAGTCATGGGTAAACAAAGGCATAGGAATTTTCCTTTTTCATTTCCCCCCTGTCAGCTGGGTTGGTATCTTTTATATTCATGGATATTTCCAAAATTTCAGTACACATGGTCTCCATCTATCTTGTACTCAAATTACATATTTCCTACAGGAATACCCATTCCCGTTGCAGGCACCACCTCCTGCTGGCATTTCTGTGGAAGTCTAGAAGCTGTAGGGCAGAGGTTCTCAGATTATATTCCAGCAAATCTGAAATGGAAACCACAGTAGTTATGAGCTTGAGCTGTAGAGTCAGACAGACAAGAATTCAAATTCAGGCCTTGAGAAATTTAGGCCATTTCTCTAAGCATCACTTTCCTCTTCTGATGGGTTGCATCACTGGTAGCACCTGTCTTGGCTGTTTGAGGTCAACTATGTCGAGCCTGTAAGATGGTCAGCACAGTGCCTTGCACCAAGGAAGTACTGCGAAGTTGCTATTACTGTTCTTGTAGCAGTGCCTGGAAGTATGAGTCAGGTTAGCAGGCACAGTGTCTTTTCAAGGGCAGCGCTCTCGGGGAGGTTAAATGGCACCAAGTCTTTGCCCAGGGTCGTCACTAAGGAAGGGGAAAACTCCAGTTGAATGTACTCAGTGTTCCTAGGACTCATAACTATGCTAGTATTTGTTAATACTATGTACCAGAATCAGCATTATGAAATAATTATTATATAAAGGAGGATCTCAACTATCAATTTTTCCCCACTGGAAAAAATGTATTCACATTTCCAAAAATCCAGATTACAGAATAAAAATTTAAAAACAAGGATGCCATATTTAGAAGTGAGAAATATCAGTACTAACTTTGTTCACATTTTAGCTGATTGGAAGTACTCTACCATGAGGCTGTCTTGTGGGGAGATTTAATAGCCCCAGGTTTTAGAAGGCATGTTGGGGATTTTGTTGTTCAGGCAGAGTGAGCGTTACTGTCTCTGGCTGCCCCGTCGGGCTTTCCCACTCCAGGCAGGCCAGAGGGCAGACATTGTGGTGACTGGGGTTTATTCTCTCGAAGCAGCCTACTGATATTTTTAAAAAATCAAAATGCTGGGAGGCTGCTAGTTTGGAAGATACCCTTTTCTTGACACATAACCTTTTTTTTTTTTGAGAGTTGGAAGAATCTATTGAGAGAAAGGTTCTGTCTGAGAGGGACAGAAGGGGGACCTGGAATGTGGGTTGCCCACCAACCCTACTTTTCAAGGGTGTTTTATTGAACAAAGCCACGAGGTGAAGCAGGTTAAGGTGGGACAGAACTATAATCAGTCAATAAGATTTCAGGTATAGTCGCATAGGTAATATTGATCCAATGGGAAATCATAGGATGGGTGTGAGGTGGGACAAAACTATGGTAACATCATAAAAATTTTGATTACCTAAGTGAGTCACAATCCAGGATCTATGAAACCAAAGCAAACTCTTACCTCCAACCAATTATCTTAGTGAGACCGGCAAATGATATAGGGGAATGAAACTCCCAACCTGCTAGATGTCGAAAATACTGAGTTTATGTTCCCTAAAATTGAGGAATAAATTCTAGGAACAATGGATGATAAGAGTAGTAAGGATTTACTGAGAGAAAGAAACTGTCTGAGAGGGGGCCAGAAAAGTGAGTTGCCCCGACACATAAAATTCTTAAAGACTACAAAAATTTCATTGTTGTAGGAAAAGAATAACCCTGCTAGCCTGGTGTTTTCTTTTTGCCTACTTTGGCTCCTTTGAAAATCACTGAAAAGTGTTTCCCTTTGTGTGCTAAGGCTGCAGAACCCATCATTCTTAGTGGTGTTGTGATATATACATCAGTTCTTCGGGGTGTATGTGGAACCAGTTAGAAGACTCTGGGTTTTCCATTGATTTGAAAATTACTTTTAAAGAAATAGCCACACTGGACCGAATGGCTTGAATCTCTGCTTTCCTTACATACGTATATAATAGCACTCTTTATTTAAGATTTGATGAATTGTAACCCAGACTTCAATAAGTAATTTATAAAATTCTTTATTTCTCAGTGACTCTGGTATATTCGTAGCTTTGCTAATTCTTATCTTGGGAAGTCACACTTCCAAGTGAGGGACCGCAATAGGCTATGGCGTTTTGGGTGGTGTAGTCAATCCTGTGAAGTTGGGCACAGTTGCTGAGAGTTGCATGAATAGGGCATTGTTGAATTGGTCAGAGCAGCCTTTATAGTGTGTGCTGCAATTACTCCTGTAAGTGGGGTATATTGGTTTTTATTTTTAAAAGTGCTAAAATGCTGATGGTAACCTGTGATTTAAAAGTCAGCTTAAGATGTATTTTCTGCCAGATTCTGTTGGAGCTTAAAAAGCAGTTTGGTGCTAGAGATTTACATATTTTTGATGATGGTTGCAGTAGCTTGAACAAAATAGATCAACACAGACATGCCGGAAGGTTGCAGTGGTTCTTTTTAGAGACTCACAAATAAGCATCAGGGTGACTCCCAAAATGTTTAACATCATCATGTCTGTCTGGCTAGCCCACTTCTAGTTTCAGTTACATTTTTGCATATTTGGCTATTGGACCAGAAAGGGGAAAAAATAACCCAAGCGTGACTTAGATTTTCTTCCACTTGCTATGATCCTCCTATTATCTTTACTTGCAGAACGTTCCTGAGCCTGTGGCAGCCCCTGAGACCCTGGCCGAGGTACCTGAACATGTGTTTCGAGGACTTCCAGAGGAAGTGAGGCTTTTTCCATCTGCTGTTGACAAGACCCGTATTGGTGAGTACTTGGCTCACAGAGAGACAGGCAATAAAGAGTACACAGCTTCTTGTGGGGGATTGTAAGGTAGGCAGCAATGCCATGCAACGAATCAATTTGTCCTTGACTCAGAACACTGAATGGTGTTCGTGTATTTTCCAGTCAAGAGTCCAGGGTAGGCTTAACATCATAAAAATAAAACTAGGAATACATCCCACCACCAATCCTTGTTTTCTTGCTCAAAAGTCCTCTGTGTCTCCCTGGGCTTCTTCCTGGTGAATATGTTATTCCCGCCTCTTTGATTTCACTGAGACTTGAGTATGACTATGTTATGATGCTTATTTCATTTTGTAATTGTCTTTACATCTGGCCCTGTCATTGACTGTGAATGCCTTTATTTCTCATTTGTCTTTCTGTCTCCAGTTCCAGACATTCTATAGACTCTCAGTAGACGTTTGAATGAGTGACATGAACTGAATGTGTCCAGATGCTTCTGGCTGGGATTTCTTGTTGAATGCAAACCACGCTTGTGTATATTGCTCATGTTTTTGTGGTCTAACCTTTACATGGAAGGCTAACGAAGTAAATTATAAAATGTAGTTGAAGTACAGTGTTCAATACCTCATTTATATTCGTTTCTGTTTTTTAAAGGTGTATTTCTGATATTCCAGTTTATATGCATATATGTATGAATTTTTAATAAATGTTTTTCTTCTCACTGAACATTCAGTGAGCAACTGGATTATTTATTTTTTATTGTACAAATGAAAATGGTTGATGTTTGTCGCTCAACTGATTGTTAGTGGTATTATCAAATGCAGTTCATAGCAGACTTACAGAAAAGTGGAATTCATATATTCTAACTGGACAGGACAAACCTGACCTCCACCCATTCTGTACCTGAGGAAACTGAGGCAAAAGATGAGGGAAACCATCTGAAGCGGCCTGGGTACCAGTTCCTTTGATTCTTCTGGGTTGGGCTCCTGCCATTTCACCAACTACTGTTTCATCATACCCATTTGCTTATGTTCAATGCGTGGGAAATAGAAATAATCCTAAGACTATCATAGATGAGGGTACATTTTGACTCTTTGAAATTGAAAAATAAATTGTCCTAGTAGCAATGATTTCAGGAAGCCAGCCAGAGAGAAGATAGTTTTCCACTTTATTTAAGCAAATGAACTTCAAAAACATTTGTTCAGCCGGGTGTGGTGGCGCCTGCCTGTAATGCCAGCACATGGAAAGCTAAGGCAGGAGGATTGCCGTGAATTTGAGGCCAGCCTGCTCTGCATAGCGAGACCCTGTCTCAAAAAAAATCCAACAAAACAAAACAAAACATTTATTCAGAAAACCACATTTCTAATCTTTATAAAAACAACTCATGTTTAGTGGAAACTATTTAAAATCTGTAGAGAAGCAGAATGAAGAGTTTCAAGTTTTAGATTTACTCTGTTTAAATTTGTTTTCTTCTTGTGACTATGTTATTCTTCAAGTATTTGTGATTATACTGTATGGACAATTTTACATGTAAAAATTAAACATAAACCTTTTTTTTTTCTAGAAAACAATACAGGTTCATTGCAGACTCTTTAGAAAATACCCAAGATTATAAAGAAGGAAAATAAAAATGCCTGTTGAGGCTTTGATTTAATTCGATTAAACTTGATCTCAGTGGATTTAACATTATTTTGCTTTTAGGCACTGTATATAGTTTTTTTTAACTACTTTGTGAAACTGAATGGACTTTAATACTTTCAATCTTTACAACAACCACAATATATTATTAAAATACTGATTTTGTTTTCTAGGTGTCTGGGCCACTAAACCAATTTTAAAGGGCAAAAAGTTTGGGCCATTTGTTGGCGATAAGAAAAAAAGATCTCAGGTTAAGAATAATGTGTACATGTGGGAGGTAAGAAAGAATTCTGATTCTTTGTTTATCAGAGTTCTGTACATTTTGGAGTAATCACTATCCCCTTTTTCCCTCAGGATTTGACATTTTAGAGTTAAAACAATCATTTATTGTTCTTTAAAATCAAAGATGTTTTTATTAAAGAAAACTGCGTTTCCCTGGATACAGACTGCTATTTATATGTTCTTTTGTGCTCTGAAACTGGTTGGCTGTCCTCAACAATAAATGTCAAATCTGTTTTTATATTACCTTGCCCAGGTTGTTTTACTTTAAGGGTGACACCAGATACACACCATGAAAGATACTAAGGTGGATACAAAGAAAATACTTCTGAGCTCCTCTCTTTAGAAAGTAATTTCTTTGTTGCTAGGTTGTTCAGAGTCGGAGATGAGTATAGTCTATCGCACTTGTCTAGAGCTTTTAATGTTTTGAAAGTTTTTCATTCTGTTAATTTTGTGTTTTCACAACAATCCAGGAAGACAAGACCCAGCAGGGGGGTAGCACACTCCTTTAGGGAAGTGGCAGCCAGGAGAGCGGAGCTATTTTTGTCTGTAGGGCAATCAGGCTTCAGCGGTCAGATGCAGAACCCGAATCTGTACCTCCTGCCTAAATGGTGGGACAGTCAAATGTTTTCATGCCTCTCCTGGGTTCAGATCCTGCTTCTAGCTTCATGACTTTGAGCAGGGTTCTTAACCCCTGGGCTATAAATTCCTCAATTAAAAAAAAAAAGTGGGCACACTTAGTAATGTAATATTAGGATGGTTGCAAAGGTAAAATTCGTTGCTATGGTTCCTTGGGTATTGCGTGGGAATTCTGCACTTACATTGAATTTAGTTCAGGTCTGTGCCCTGGGGAAGGTTTTTGTGGTCTTAGAGGGACCTATAATGTGACTTCTTTTGAAGCAAGTTAAATTTTTCAGCGATCAGGAAAGCGTTCCTATGTATTCGGCTATTTTTCGGTTGAATCACAGCTGGTTCTCACAGGTTAGTATAAAAACCTGAAAGTAAGTGAGCACTTCTATTAAGAAGCCCTGGGCATTGGGAGACTTGAGGTGTGGCTGTTTTTCTCAAGACCACAGCAGTATCTTTAACTTGATCTAACCACTTCTCCCAGTCAGTCTGAATGCGTTTCGGATAAATCTAGTATATTTCTGATAATTAACCCAAGGGACTTTAGGAAAGGAGGATTTACCGTGAGAACTGTAACACGGTGTTATTTCACTACTTTGAAGTAAAAGAGGAACTGTAGGAAAATTTGGTGACCAAAATTTTCTTAAGTACTGAAGACAGTCTCTGGATCATTAGCAATGTCTTGGTCACCAAATTATGGTCCAAAGGCATTGCATTTAAAATTTTAAGTTTCCCAAGGCTAGCTAACAAATGCGCAGTACGAGCTCTTAGCACTCACCATTGTGAAGATGTTTACTTTCTTTAGTTTCATGTACGTAATGCTAAGTTCGAACAAATGCCATTAATATTAAACTGAAGCTAATGGTTCCTGTTCTGCCCAGTGCTCCTACTCCTGCCCTGGGTAGGTCAGTGAAGCTTCATTTGCACCCAAATTCATTCATGATATGACTTGATGATGATAACTTGTTAGGGACTCATTTCTACTATAGACTTGACATCCATTTTAAGGTACTGCTCTAGTTTGTAAATCCTCACTAGAGTACCAGTTCTTTTTAGTCAAGTTTAAGGATTTAGATTTTTGTCAAGGCTGGCTTTTCCTTCTAGCAATTAACAAAGTCCAGATACTGTTCATATAGTTCCCACTACAAGGCATACATTTTACATAGAAACCTTAAGTCTGTTATTATTATTTTAAGCTCTTGTTAAAAGTGGATCTATGTGACGTACATGTGTAAGTATATGCAAAGGATAGGAGGCATAAAATATGTTGTGCATATTTCATACACAAAAGAAATTAAAACTCAAGATACAATTTAGTTTTTCCCATTAATTTATCCCAGTCCTGATTTTACTGCCCAGCTTGCATCAGAATGCTTCTTACCTTAACAAAAAGGGCTTATTATCAGAATTTCATCTTGGTATTTGGTCTTCCATCAAAGCCCCTTAAAAAAAAAGCGCCCCTTAAGACTGGCTTATCTTTCAGCAGCAGCGTCTTAATACCCCAGTGAGAACTCCATTTTAAAGCTAATCTAAGACAAAGTGTTAAATTGCTTTTCTTGAGCCCTTGATTATCTAACCCAGTCTTAAGTCCTGTAAGCTTTTACTGAAAACATTCTATTAAATCAGAAGTAACAGGAAAGACACAGTAGAGTATCTTCAGGGTAAATGCACAAAGTAGTGAGGTTCTTAAAAGAGGAGAGGGCGTTCTTTGATCTGCTTTATGGCGGGGAACCTGGCACACTGAGGAGACTGCCTGTAGCCCTTCTCTTCGCCACCCCCAGTTGGCCTAAGCAGTCTGCAGTATTTTGAAACCGTCTCTGATAAAAGCCTTTTCAAATTTACTTCTGTGGCCTCCAGTTTCTTTTAATAAACAGAACTTTTCAAGTATTCGAATAAGAATTATTTTAATGTCTGCGTATTTCTAATAGAGTTTATTTTTTGAGCAGTTTCAGATTCACAGAAACTTGACCTGAGAGTGCAGGTAGTTTCTGACTTAGTTTATTTTGTACTGCTATAGTAAAATACCACGGACTGTGTGATTTATATGAGGTGTGATTCAAACATACAGGGAGGGAGTGAGTGTCTTCAGTTGCACTGCTGTGCTGCCTCAATGTCCTGAATCAAATCTAGTGTTTACGTTTTATGGTCATTTTGACTTTGAGGAACAGTCAGAAGTTGCATGGGGCCAAATCTGGTAAATAAGGTGGAGGAGGACTCATTGTAATGTGTTACAAACCTGCCTTTCCATTGGGTGCTGCCGTTTCATTGGAAGGCACTTGGCAGCAGCTTTCACTGTATTTTCTATGACACCTTGTAAAGGCGCTCAGGAAATCAGAACTGCTTCAGAACGTGGCAAGAATGATGGGATCAGTGTGTTTGAAGCAAGGGGGAGTATTTTGAGGGGAGTTTAATTCAGTGTGTCTTTTACTGTAATACATTTTAAAAAATTTAAACATTTATCGTATAGTTTGATCATACCTCCTAATAGTTTGGCTCACAGTTGTGGAAACTGAGAAGTCCAGGACTGAGGAGCTACATGTGGTGAGGGGCTTTTGGCTGTGTCCCAACATGGCAGAGGCATCACAGGGGAGAGACAACAGGAGACTTGAGCTCACACCCTCAAGCCTTTTGTAATCCACGCTCATCCTTTCTCTAGGGTGCAGCCCTTACAACCAGAGCACCTTCTAGGCCTTACCTCTCAACAGTATTGCATTAGCGTTTAAGTTCCTACACATGTGTTTTGGGAGACATTCAAAGTGTAGCAGTTCCCATGTGCCCCGCTCGCCCTACACCCGCACGCACGCGCGCATGCACGCACAGCTGTTCTCAAGTATCAGCATCTGGCCCCAGAGTAGGGCGTTTGGTATAATTGGTGAACCTGCATTGACAGGTTATCGTCACTCAGAGTTCACAGTTCATGTTAGGGCTCACTCTTGGTATTCTGCGTTCTGTCTAGTAAGACCTTTTTAAATTTTAAAACTGTACACACTCATTACCAAATAATATAAACAATCCAAAAAATATAAACAAAAACCATTTAAATTCCTAGCAGCCAAGTGCGACTACTGTGAACATTCTTTCAATGCGTGCTTTAATGCCTCTATTTTTCTTATCTCTCACACATACTGGTACCTCTACCAATACCATATTTAGAAATTGCATTTGAGATTAAAAAGTACATGTAGTTTTATAATATACTTTTTTCTTTCAATATGGTGTAGGTGTATCCATGACAACTACTTATTTGCGTTGCTGTTTATTATGGTTGCCTCGAATTTCATCATACACCATTTATGATTTGCCTACTCAGGCCCTTAAATAATTTTAATGTTTTTAGGATTATAAACAATTCTTCAAAGTATAAATTTTACTGTATATGCATATGTGCTGACTGATCTGATTATCTCCTTAAGATAAATTTCTAGAAGTATAAATGTTAAGTCAAAAACTTCAACTTTTGGCAAATTTTGCCAAACAACTCTCCAGAAGGAGCAAACTAATTTACATAACCACCAAGCGTACATATGCCTTCCTAGCCTTTAAAAACCCAGTATTGTTATCTGTTTGATAGTTGTAAAATTTTCTCTGTTTTGGTGAAAACTGGTAGTTCACTCCTTTTGTTTCATTTAGGTAAGAAATTTTAGTCAAGAGGGAAGTAGTAGAATTACATATCAATTAAAAGTGATAGGGAGATAGTCTCTGCATCATAAGACTTTAATGTAATTTTTGAAAGATGTAGAAACATTTTTTATTAGCACTCTTACGATTAAATATTAACAAATGAGTTTTATAGTCCTCGCTATCTCAAGTCTTCTAATTTAAATAATTTGTAAATTAAACTTGCAGTCAAGTATCAAAAGTATAAAAAGTCAGCCAGCTGATTCTGCAGAACCGTTTCTCAGAGAGTGCTACTCAACTCTCACTTCTACTTTTCTGCTTCTAAACGTTGTGTCCAAGTGGTACCGTAAGAAAGGTCCATATCTCTAGGGAATCCAACATGTTGCCTATTTTTATAACCCTGGAGCTAAGAAGGATTTTTATATTTTTTAAATGATTGAAAAAAATGCTTTGCGGCCCATGAAAATGTTAAGAAATTCAAATTTCAGTTAATGGGTAGTTTTATTGGAACCCAGCTAGGTTTGTTTACCTAGTTTTTCTGGCTGCTTTGGCTGCATAATGGCAGAGTTGAGCAGTGGCAATGGAGACTGTGTGGCCTGTAAAACTAAAAATATTTTTGTGTGACCTGGTCTGGTTGTGTGGGGGAAGAGAAGCAGTAGGAATGAATGTGATGTCTAGTGTTTCACATTTATGCAGTGGTTTAAAGCAGTATTCCAGAATTTGGTAGTACTTAAAAGTGGAAAGGGTAGGGAACTGGTTGTCATAGAAACAGCTGAGCCAATCACATTCTTTTCTCAGAAACTGCAGGACATAGGAGGACATTGTACAGAGAATTAAGTGATCTTTACAAACAGGTTAACTTGTACCCAGATTGGTAGTTTGTTCTGGGTGAAAAAAAAAATTTCCTTTGGGAGTTTATTTATTCACTCATTTAATGCCTGTTTGTTAAGCTTTTACCATGCACCCACCGCTGTGTTTTTGTTGTTGTTTTTTTGTTTTTTGAGAGAGGTTCTTGTTATGTAGTTCAGGCTGGCCTTGAACTCACTATGTACTCCAGGCTGGCCTCAAACTTATGGCAGTCCTCCTGCCTCACCCTCCCAAGTGCTGGAATTACAGGCATGTGGCACCACGCCCAGCAACAAAAAAAATCTGTTACTGGTTGTGATCAATTAGTTGTGAACACCACTGTACTCAGATTGGTCCCAGCCCTGTCTTAAGTTCTGGAGCACCAAACTTGGCACATAATGTTTGTGGTATTATAAACTACTGCCGATTCCTAATGAAGATTTTTGTGTGGGGAGTGAAGGACTATCAGAAATGACCTAAATCTTTCTGTAGATGGGAAGTCTGGGTTTCCAGTGGCTCACTTGGTGTCATGAGGCTATTAGTCCTGCAGTTGTGGCAGGAGCCAGCTTCTCAGTTACCTCCCTAGTGTTCTTCCCCTGGCAAAGACCAGAGACTCTCCAGCTTTATTGTCGTGTGAACCTGTGTATCTCTGAGCTTTCCATCACTGTGACAGAATACCCAACACAGGCAATTTAGGAAGTCAAGAGCGTTTATTGTGGTTACTGTTACAGAGAGTCACATCCAAGATTGAATGTCCATCCCCATGGTTTAGATCTCTGGTGATGACAACACGTGTTGACGGG
>RJWT010047051.1:0-11360 GCA_004365215.1 Cuniculus paca | reverse complement strand
ACAGGGACAGCAGGTCCCCGAGGCGTGAGCGATGCCTGCTTTGCTTGGTTTTGCCTCAGTGGCTCAGGGAGGGAACTTAAGGGAGGGGGCTTGCTCTAGAGCTGGGCCGTGACTAAATGGTGCCTCTCCCAGCCTCAGTTTACCCTCTGTCCAGTGAGTGACCATCAGTGCTTTGGTTGGAGAGCTGAAACGAGAGGTGGGAGAGGACGTGGGCTTCCTAGCCCAGGAGGTCAGCCTGGTTCCAGGTTGGCATTGTGATGGGGCGAGGTGTGTCTCGGGCAGCTGGTTGGCCGTGCATCCGCCGGGCGAGGTGCAGTGCAGAGGAGCAGTACCGTCCTCACCCAGCCCCCGAGGGCCTGCCACCTGTCCACCTGTGTTTCAGTTCCCCCTGCCAGCACGGAGGAACCTGCGTGGACGATGAGGGCCAGGACTTCTATGCCTCCTGCCTGTGCCCCCCTGGCTTCTCGGGCAACTTCTGCGAGATCATGACCAACAGCTGCAACCCAAACCCGTGCGAGAACGACGGCGTCTGCACCGACATCGGGGGCGACTTCCGCTGCCGCTGCCCGGCCGGCTTCATCGACAAGACCTGCAGCCGTCCGGTGGCCGCCTGCACCAGCAGCCCATGCCTGAACGGGGGCACCTGCCTGCAGCACTCCCAGGTGAGCTACGAGTGTCTGTGCAAGCCCCCGTTCACGGGCCCCACCTGCGCGAAGAAGCGGGTGGTGGGCGTGCCCAGCGGTTACGGCCTGTCCTACCGCGTGACCCCGGGGGTGCACGAGCTGCCACTGCCCAAGCCCGAGCACCGCGTCCTGAAGGTGTCCATGAAGCAACTCAACAAGAATACCCCTCTCCTCACCGAGGGCCAGGCCGTCTGCTTCACCATCCTGGGGGTTCTCACCGGCCTGGTGGTGCTGGGCACCGTGGGCATCATCTTCCTCAACAAATGCGAGACCTGGGTGTCCAACCTGCGCTACCACAGCGTGCTGCGGAAGAAGAAGAACCTGCTCCTGCAGTACCACAGCGGCGAGGACCTGGCGGTGAACGTCATCCTCCCAGAGAAGATCGACATGACCACCTTCCGCAAGGAGGCGGGCGAGGAGGAGATCTAAGCGGCGGCGTTCCCACGGGCCCCGCGCTAACCTCGGGGTTCCGCAGAGCTCACTCTGTGCGGTCTGTGCTCATCTTTGTGGTGCAATTTGCTATCTTTTGTGCCGAATCTGGTGAACGCTACGCTTACGTATATTGCCTCCATGTTGCCCTGTGACCACGCAACGCTAAACCGATCCTCCTTACTCTCTCTTAACGCATGATAACAAATAATAAGAATAATAAGAATTTCATCTCTACATGAGTAAAAGATATAAGTATGTTATTCTAAACTCTTAATATCAAAAAATTTAAAAAGACCAAAAACAAACAAGGCAACAAGCCAGGGCTCAGTGCCGACATCCCTGACCCAGGGGTCTCGGACACCGGGTCCTCGTGAAACAATTGTGAGTATTGTGCGATGACCGCTCACTGTGAAAAGCCAAAATCTCTTTCGTTCGTTAATTCTCACTTGTGCCACATCCGACTCGCACTCACACCCAGCTCCACGCCGCACGCAACCTTTCGATCTTGTCAGTTGCTTTGAGGTTTGTAGAGTGCAGCGGTTTGTGTTTCAGGCAGACAGAGAGAGAGAGCCCCGGGTTGGCAGCTGAGGGGTTGGGACGTTGTCCCTGCCCTGCCACTAACTCGCTGTGTGATCCTTGGCGAGTCCCCACCCCAGTCCCGGGCCCACTATTGCGCCCCTTGAAGGAGGGGTTTGAACACTCACCATCCAGGTCCTCTCTGACTCCAGAATTCAGAATTAGGTACGAGGCGTAGCTACCGAAACGTGGCTTGAGCCCGAGTGTGGGACCTGGTGACGACCGCGTCCGGTCCTGGGATCCCAAAGATTTTGGCCTATTCTGGGTGTTCACTTGACAGTGGATTGACTCAAAGTGGGGAGCCTCCTGGCTCACTTCCCCTGGGGGAGAAATCCGTCCCCTTTGAGTCACAATGTGCCATTTACCGGTGCTGCCACAGGGCAGCCATCCCCCCACCCTGGGCCCGCCCTGCCCCTCGCCCCTCGGTGGAACCCCCGACCCTGTAGACTAGCGATCTTTGAGATTTAAGTGCGCCTTGACCGTAAGTGCCCGGCGGAATCTGAGAGGCAACACCGCCCTCACCAAGGTTTTCACAGTGGAAACAGTTGCTTGTGGGGCGTTTTCTCGTTCTGTGGCCACAGTGGAACGAGCCCCGGTCTACACGGCCGTGGGTTTACGTTTGTGTTGCTAAGAATTCTCAGATCCCGGAAGACCTAGCCAGCTTCTGAAGTACGAGTTGGCCTTTTTTTTAAAGAGAGCAATCTATCTTTTTGCAGAAAAAAAAAAAAAAAAAAAAAAAAAAAAGAAATGGGACAGAGCTCTGTGTAGCTTTCCAACTCCTTTTAGGACTGGCCAGCTACACAGCCCTTGGGTACCAGTGAGTTCTATTTTGCTGCTTAAATTCTTTGAAGCGTCTAGATTCTTAGCTGTTGTCAGTGTAACTTGCCATGTTTACCTTGCTGCAAGCCATGGTCACCTCCATCATCCACTGTCATTCACACCATGGTCGCTCCACACTCACGACTTCACGGTCATTCGTTGATCACGCGCCACCGTCATCACAGTCATGGACTATCACCCCCCCAACCGACACCCCAAGTCCTCTGTCCTCCCCACTCAAAGCCCCACCAGCTGTCCCCAAAGCCCCTGGTTTCCATGTCCCGGCCTTGGCACCCTGCCAAGCCCCTCCCAGCCCCCACCCCATCACCCAGGGGCCCCTTTCTCTTCCCCCCCCCCAACCCCACTCCTACCCCGTCTCTGGTGACCCTGCCCCCAACCAAAGTCACTGGAGCCACCGTGTCATCTCATTTGGAGTTTGTTTTAAGATTTTAAAAACTTAGACAGAAAAATAGAATTGTTGGCCGTGTCAGGCAGTCGTCTGGTACACTGCCTGACCACTCTCAGCGTGAGACCTTGGTTGAGACTGCTAACGATTCTGTTCCTCGGTTTCCCCGATGCACAATTTCACAGTTGGATGCACCAACCGAGTTCTCTCCACCATGTTTTTTTGGCCATCTCCACACGGCAAGAGAATAGCCGGGTCACCCAGTGACCAGCGAGCGAGGCCCGGCTATCCTTGACAGCTGCTCACCCGTTTCCCATCCCATCCTCCACCATCATTTGATCAGGGAGCATTTCCAAGCACCTGCTGCAGTGTGCTAGGAGCTGCAGGATGTGCAGGCCGAGGGGGACAGTCTGGGAGGGGAGGGGACACGCAGGTGTCCCCAAGAGCCAAGTGCAGTGCAGGTAAAATGCCGTGGGAGTGGAGAGGCTTGAGCGGACGTCTCCCCTTGAGTGCCACCATCCTTCCCACGTGACAAAAGACCTCAGCCAGCACGACGATCAGGCCGCCCCACCCAAATCGCACAGTGCCCTCCCCAGTGCAGGAGGAGCAGCGCTAGCCTCTCACCGCCGTCTCCACGTCACACAGACATGGCCCCCTCCACGCTCGGTGGGCCGCCATATCTGCTGAGAGTGTCAGGACTTGACCCCCCAAGCAGCCCTTGGGCAGGCTTGGTGTGTGTGCCGTTTACAAGGGAGGAGCTAAAAGGGAGCTGAGACGCATTCTGTACTGGGTCCCAAATTTTGGGAGAGTAGGAAGGGGAAGAGTATCAGCAATTTATAACCAAATTATTTATGTTTAAAGAGATGTCTTTGGTGATCTTTTGAGCTTTTTCCGCCTACTAAAAGCCCAGACAATGCAAAAAACCTTGTTTATTGAAAAATAAACAACAAGGGCTCCTGAGTTTGTGTGTTTCTTGGATTCATGAGCGGCGTTGGCACCCGTCCCCTGCAGGGGCGTGGCCTCAGATCCAGGCCGTGGGCTTGGGGCCCCTCCTTTTGAGGCCCTACTTGGGCCCTACCCAGCTTTCCCTGTGTGGCTCAGAGGCCAGGGACCCCTGCCCTTCTTGGCCACACTCAGGGTATCAGGGCGAACCCCAGGTTCCTGCCAGAGGGTCCTGAGATGACTTGCGTCCCTGGCACGGCTGTTGGTGGTGTGGAGGGAGCAGGGCCAGGAGGGAGACAGTGGGGTAGGGCGTTGAGAGGAGGCAGGTGGGCCCTGCAGGGCCCCTGTGGGACAGCCTGAACCCGGGGTCACCTTCCCCACACACCCAGTGTGAGCCCAGCACCCCAGAAGCCTGAGGACTTCATGTGGACCTTCTAGGGCTCCCTGGAGGGGGCCTCAAGGTGAGGGGTGGGACTTGTGCCTTTCACATTGGCGTGGCAGGGTGTGAGTGCCCTTCCCACCCTTGACTCCGGCCCTGCACTACTGGGCAGTGGCCACAGCCTCTGCGCTCAGGCCACGAGCCCACCCTTGGGACCAAGGCGCCCGCCTCATGTCCCTGGGACTCTTCCTTCCCGACCTCCGTGCCAGGCTCACTCCCACCCGCCCTTCCCTCTTTGCCCACCCCCCAGTCTTACCTCCTCCCCCAGCCAGATGCAGACCACTCCTTCAGGACAAGAAGGGTGTTGGCCCTCAGAGATGGCTGCTGTTTTAGCACCTGTAAGAAGCCGAGTGTGGCATCACACACCTGTAATCCCAGCACTCTGGGAGGCTGAGGCAAGAGGATCACAGGTTTGAGCCCAGCCAGGGAAATAGTGAGCCCCTGCCTCAAAATAGAAAATAGCTGGGGATGGAGCTCAGTGTGAAGGCCTGGGTTCAATTCTCAGAGCCAAAAACAAAGCATAAAGCCTGTAAGAAAATAATAAGACATGGTTGACTTTCCAAAGGTAGAAATTTCCAGGTGAAGGGTGAGTGTTCTCGTAAAATATCAATTCCCGTCTCCTCCATGAAGCTGTCAGACAGCTTGGGAGAAGGCAGGGCCAACACAACTCAGGGTCACAACGTGTGACCTCCAAGGTGTGAGGAGTACCTGGGCAGGGGAAACAGCCAGAGCAGAGAGGCAGAGGGACCAGAGGGATGCTAGGAGTTCACTGACGCTAAAATCTCACACAGGTAATGAAAGGAAAGTTGCTCTCCTCACCCCCAGGAGATAAGCAAAAGTCCTCAGGAAAAGAACTCATCAAAAGCAGTTCTTTTGTATTTTTGTTTTTTTGTCTTTTTTGAGACAGGGTCTCACTCGGCAGTTCAGGCTGGCCTTGAACTCACTTTGTAGCCTGGATTGGCCTCGAATTTGCAGTGATCCTCCTGCCTCAGCCTCCCAAGTGCTGGGATTACGGGCGTGCACCACCATGCCCAGCTCCAGTTTGTTATTTGAATTTGTGAGCAAGTAGATAATTTCCTAGGGATAACTGAAGATTCACAGACTGGGAGCACCAGGGGGGCCATGAGTGGGTGGCGGAGATACTGCAGCTGGGTCACTCGGAGTCAGGCAGCCAAATCACCTCAGGGGTGCCAAGGCACCAGGATGGGGGGCCTGGGGCAGCAGGTGGACTTGGGCTGGTGGTACTACTGTGGCTGTGAGGGACTCTGCACTGCAGTGCCCACATCTTGGGGGTCAGCCATGGGAAATCCCCAGGGCTGGGACCTGGATCTTAAGTGTTCTGGTCCCCAGCTTGGCTCTAAGAGCATTAGGGGACCCTGTTTCTACTTTTTCTTTTGCTGCCCAGCCAGGAGGTCAGAGGTTCTTCTGTACCACAGGATCCCGCCATGGTGTCCCTGCCACGGGTCCAGGCAAGGCAGCCTGCTAACCTGGGACTGGAGCCTCCATACCTGGGAGCCCAAATACACCTTCTTGCTTTATAAGTTGATTATCCTGTGTACTTGTTACAGTATTGAAAGACTAACTGCTATATCCATTAACTCCAAGTAGAAGTAAGAAATGAAGAGGACAGCCTGGGGCAGGTGGGTGGAATGTTCTAGAAGGAGAGCCCAGAAGCCAAGAGGAGGGGAAAACCCTGGGACAGGGAGTAGAGAGGAAAGTGGGCTTTGCAAGGCAGCCCTGTGGTCAGCAGCCAGTCCAGGGCCCTCATAAAGCAGGCTGTGGGCAGCTTGAAGTCGGAGGCCAGTTCTACAGCTCGAGGGCACCTGGGCCCAGGTCTCTGCTCCGCCATCCTGAGGGTGACTCACTGATGGCTCAGGCCTGGGGCTTTCTTTAGCGACTCTCTTAGTGCTGAAGAACTCACAGGCCTCCACATCCCTGAAGCAAAATCCTCCATCTCCTATTAATGAAGCCTCCCTCTCCTAGTCTATTTCCAAACCCGAGCCAGGCTGGGACGCTGGACAGCAAGCCCAGCTCTTCCAGGAGCACTCTCTGCTCAGCCCCACGGAGAAGCAGGCTTGCCTACGGCCACTGCCACGCTGGGGCCACGATAAAGACGCTAATACAGAGGCTGCAGAGTCACAACCCCAAAGCAGGTCAAAAGAAAAATACAGGTTTCCAAGGGCCAGGGATCTAGCTCAGTGGCCTAAGTGCCTGTCTGGCAAGCATGAGGTCATGAGTTCAATCCCTGGTGCTGCAAAAAAAAAAAAAAAAAAAAAGTCCTTTAGAAAAATACAGGCTTCCAGCTCAGCAGATGCCAAAGGGAATGTGTCAAACTACATTCCAAACGTTAAAAGATGTCTCTGCAAACTAGGAAGAGCATTCAGTTCCTGAACATCCTTGAGGTCTATCTCAGACTAATGTCCACAGTCTTACTGCTCAATGTGAGCTAAAGGCAAGTGAGGGCGTGGGTCAGCTGTAAGCAGGAGACCCTGGGTTCCATCTCCAGTCCTGCAAAACAGACAAACAAACAAAACCAAATTTGCATAGCAATAACGACCTGTTCAACTAGGATTGGAGTAATTCCACTTGCATCATCCAATATTAAAATAGAAAGCTTTAAAACAAAAATAGTGTGTCTCAGGCCTGGCGTGGAGCCCACGCCGAGTTAGAACTGCTTTCCTGGGTAGTGGAATTAACGCATTCGTGAAGGAATCTAGAGCCCCAGACTCACCTGCTTACTTACACATGTGCAAACAGAGACCAGGGGAAGAGCTGCTCTGGGTTTCTCAGGGGAGGACCACTCTTCCCTCCAGGGACATTTGGCAATGTCTGGTGATGTTCTTCCTGGTCTGAGCTGAGCAGGCACCACTGGCTGCCAAACAGACTACGGGCCCAGGACAGCCCCACAACAAGAGTTATCTGGCCCCAAATGCCAGTAAGTCCAGTCTGAAAAACCCTGGTGTGAGGTGAAGGGCCAGGGTGCCACTGTTAAAGACTAGTGCAAAGTGGATGTGGTGCCACAGGTAGGTAACCCCAGCTACTTGGAGGCTGAGGCTGGACTATCGTGAGTTCAAGGCCAGCTTTGTGACGTCGTGGGTCCAAACAAAAAATTGGAAAGGGGCTGGGGATGCAGCTCAGTGGTAGAGCACTTGTCTGCCATGCACGAGTCCCTGGATTCTAGCCTCATACCACATACACACACACACACACACACACACACACACACACACACAGAGGCAATACAGGGCGACCATGAGGAGCAAGGCTGAGACTCTCAAATGCATAGCCCATGTTATCGACTGAAGCTGCGGGGCGGAGAATGGCTTCTATTGATCAGATGAGAAATGCAAGACTTAAAGAGGAGAAAACATGCACTCTAGACCACCCGGCCAACCAGCGGTGCACTAAGTCTGCGGCCGCCTCCACCCCTTCAAATGCTCCCGCCTGTTCCCTCTTGCTACTGCCCACTTCTACCTTCAGACTTTTAAAAATGACTTCTCCCCGATTTGCTTCATACTGGCAAGTGTTTTTCACAGGGAGTTACCGGGAAACAGCATCTCAGACCAGATCGCTTCCTGCAAGTCGTCAATAAAAGTCCCAAGTAGAATGGGGCTCCACCCTGGGTCATTTCAGGGTGGAACTTCTGTGCTGACCTGTCCCCTCTGTCCACCCATGAGGGAACAGTCTGGGATGCCTTTATGCCCTCCGTCGCTGGCGACTGCCCGGGGAGTCTGGACAGCGCTTTGCTGCGCTGAAGGCACCAACGGAATCAAGACCCTTTGCTGTAATGAGCACCGCTCACAACCTCCACGCTGTCTGAATGTGATGGCTCTGCGCTTGGGACTTCATTGTCATCCTGTCAGACTTTCCAGTGATTACTGGACCTGGCTGTGAGTTAACACTGATTCCTGGAGACCCTAAGTGTCAGTGGATCTCACTAGTCTGAGCAGGGGCTTTTGAAAGTCAAGTGATCATGGAGTTTCATTCAGCTCTGCCTCACAAAGGGCCCAGTGGTGCCCTGAGCATACCCCGTGGCTATCTTCCCAATGCTGGGGTTCATAATTGGAACAGAGGCAATCAACAACAAGAACCCTCCCATGGATTCTTTGACCTATGGAGTAAGGCTATTATGGTAGAAAAGGCCAGATGGGAGCTGCTAGAACTGCTTCTATCTACACTAAAAGTAACTCTGCATTCCAGGAGAGATGGCAGAGCTAGGATTTAGATGTCATTTGTCCTCTGAAAGCTTGTGCTAGAAGCGTGGGCCCTGGTGTGGTGGTGTTAAGGTGGTAGAGACCTCCACAGTGCGCTTTCCACACACTCCCTCTGTGGCACCATCCACCACACTGTGATGGGGCCACAAGACCCTGCCCAAAGGCAGAACAGACAGGGCCACCTCACCTTGGCCTTCCAGCCTCCAAAACAGTGAGCTAAATAAGCTCCAGGTACTTCATTGTATAAACCATAGCCCCTGACAGCACCATCGTCATGGACCTGCAGGATGGAAGGCATGTGATTCTGTTAATATCTTCATCCAACTTACCTAGTTGCCCTGAGAAGAAAACAGATGGATCTTGGAAAATGACAATGAGTTATTAAAAATTTAATCAGATGTTGGCTCCCAGTTGCAGCTGCTGATCCAGATGTGGTTCCATTGGGGGGAATGCCAACACAGTACCCGATGCTTGGCCTGACACAGCTTTGAGCCACTGTGGCTATTAGCAAAGACCCTCAGGGGAAGTCTGCTTCCAAATCATACTGTTGGCAACGCCAGTAACCCATCATCTTGCCCTGCCTCAGGGGTACACCATCTCTGCAGCACTGTGTCAGCATCTGCTCCCCAGGACTCATTGTCTTTGCTGACACATTACATCGCAGTTGTTCTGCTGATTGTACCTGGTGTGTGGGGCATATTGCTGGGAGGACGGGGTTCCGAGACCTTCCACCTCCGTGGAAATTCTAGGAGTCCAGTGGGTTTTTGAGGCACATGGAAGCATGCTTTCCAAGGTGAAGGACAGAGGGCTTCCTCTGGGACCTCCTGTCTTCATGGGAGAAACCCGACTCCTAGTGCACCTCCTTGGAGTTAAGAGGCGGCACATTGCTCATCTGGGCATCCACGGTGACCCACTTACCGAGTGACCTGAAAATCTGCCAAGTTGGAGAGGGCCCCAGGACGAGAGGAGACTCCGCAGCAGGACTGGGCTGCAGTGCAAGCCCCTGCCAGCCTGGCCACGTGACCTTCCAGGTCCGGTGGTGTTTGGAGTGGCAGTGACAGAAGGGGATGTTGCAGGGGCTTTCAGCAGGTCCTCGTGGGTGAATACCCTCAGACTGTTAGAGTTTTGGAGTGAAGTCCTGCAGCCTCTGTAAATAACTACTCTCCCTGAGCAGTTGAGGAATTGCTTTCTATTTGCTTCTAGGCTTTGACAGAGGTTGAACTCGTGACCATGGGCAACCAAGGTCACGAGCCCTGAGATGCCCGTGTCGTGGGCTAAGCCTGACCCACCCAGCCTTAAATGTGGACGTGTGCAGCAGCATCCACCACGGGGTGCAAGTGGTATGCATGGGCTCAGATTCCAGTCAGTCCCAAAGGCAAAAGGAAGGTGACGTGCAGGAAGTGACCCAGACACCCATGGTCCCAGGTCTGTGCTAATCCCTTATCACTGGCATTGATGGTCTCTCAGGGATGATCTGATAACTGAAGAAGAAAAGTTCCCAGTCCCGATTTTCAGATAGTTCTGCATGATTCATAGGTCACTATCCAAAAATGAACAGGAAGGACAGGAAGGAGGAGAAATGTTGATTTTTATGTGGTCTGGAAGGAAGGGTGACCAAACGCATGGATCTCTCTATTGATTTATGGACTGTGGCTAATCACTTGGCCAAGTGGCCAGGAAATTGGAAAGGTAGAAATTCAAATGCTGGTAAGAAGAAGGCTGCAGAAAAAATAAATGGATAGAACTATGCAAATCACAGTGTGTGAAGATGTTTGCGACCTCTGGGAATCTTCACCGAAAGACATCAATGGGTGTTTCAGCGGAGAAGACTTTGCCAACCAGGCGGATAGGATGCCTGGTTGTGTGGGTATCGGCCTTCTCTCTCTACTTGTGAACAGAGCAGCCCTGCTGGAAAGGGTGGATGTTAGGTATGGTGCAAGCAACACTCAACATTTGTTCCCCCACTGAGGTCAGTCATCTACAGCCACTGCTGAGTGCCCAGCGTGTCCACAGCGAAGACCAACACGGCTGCACTGCCCAGGGGCCCAGAGCAGTGATTGTCAGATGACATCCATCTCGGGGATGGGTGGCACTTTGTTCTTGCTGGAAGAGGCCCTGAGTCTGGGTTTGAATTTGCCCTCTGTACCTTCAATGCTTCCACTGAAATGAGCTTCCAGGAACTTGCCTGGTCCCCCAGCGTTGACACACATTGCCATGGATCTGCAAGCTTAGAATGCCGCCCAGCTGCCTGGATTTCATGTTGCTGACTCAACAGGCAAAGATATGGGGTTGTTGTGCTGACCCGGGGGATCAATCCTAGCCAGTCCTGATCCCGGAGAAGTTAGGCTGCTGTCACACGCTGAGGGTGTGGAGGACTCCATCCGCAGCGCAAAAGAATCCCCGGCCCTTATGACTCTCTCGTCCTGAGATCAAATCAATGATATTTTCTTTTATCAATTAAGAAGAAAATAAAAAAATCAATGAAAACCTTTAACAACAAAATTCAAGCAGAGCCTCTGATGGCCCCAGCTGTTTAGGAATAAATGCTCAGGCAAAGCAGTGAACCACAACCAGCTGGGGTGTTTGCTAGAAGCAGAGGGAAGACAGAAGCTACTAGAAGAAGATTGAGTGATTCCAGGGGCACAGAGGATGACTGCAACCATTATAAGCACTTCTTCCTCCTTCTGAAAACGTTGGTGTGTGTAGAAATATATGTCAAGCAAATATCGGTGCTGTCTTCCCTTCCCTCATTCCTTACACTCTAGCAGAAGACATGGTAATAGACATTAACTTCCTACCTCTGAGTTTAAGTTACGGGATCTAAAAGCAGGTGGGTGGGAGTGAGCTAG
>RJWT010047050.1:0-11362 GCA_004365215.1 Cuniculus paca | reverse complement strand
TCTGATATCTTGTGTTTCTCTTGTTTCACTCTAAAAATTTAAAAATTTCTCCCTTGATATCGTCAGTGATGCACTGATCATCAGGAGTACATTATTCAATATCCACATATTTGTGTAGTTTCATAATATTTAAATGCATGCAGACATCACATATTACCCCCTAAAATGCATATTTTACATTTTTTATTCTTATTTTATTTTAAATGGATTTAATTTGAATTTTGAATTTAAGTGAAATACATAGTGATCACATTCATCATAGGAAAGCTGTACCTGCACATAATATATATTTATTCTTTCTTTTCTCACTCCTCTCCTCTCCCTTTAACCCTTCTTACTTTCTCATTTGCAAAATCTTTGTTTTCATTTTTTCTTTCTATTCTCTCTTTTCCTCTTCCTTTTTATATTTATATATAAGTTAAAAAAATAGTTTAAATAAACACGAAGCAAAAAAAGAAAAAGATTTAGGGATATATTTCATCACGAAGATGATGTTCATAATGAATTCTCTAGGCAAAAGGTTGGCAGAAGAATGAACAGCTGAATATTTTAAAAGGGGAAACTCAATACTGTTAATAGTTTTAAAAGTTTTATCAGATAATAGGAAATATATATATATATATATATATATATATATATATATAATATTTTTCCTGTTTGGACTTGCATGCATTAGGTCCTTTCTTTTTCATATCTGTTCTCCTAGCGGAATGCAAGATGGTCTCATGTAAGTCTCTGTGAATACACAGTGAAAAATATTAGTTGTGTGATACAACTATTTTTAGAACTTTGAACAAAATTAAAAGTGTTCTGCTCTACTGTGGACAAATTATTCCAAGGTGAATTCCCTGATTGACAGAGATGCTGCAGTAAATATACTTCTGCATGTGCAATATCTCCCTGGAAATGCTGTTTGGGAATCAACAAGAGCCATGCATTGTCTTGGTTTTCATTTCCCTGCAGGCACTATTTGAAGAGGGGCAAATAACAGTTGGCAATATAAATGATGAAGATACCCATTTCTTCCTCTCTTGAATATTAAGATACAACTGGGAAAGGACTCAAATTTCCTTTAAAAACAAACTGGACACCTTTCCTTTGAAAGTAGGTAAGTTCTCACCTCAGTGTTTATTCACTGAATTTATTGAAGGATTTTGAATGATGATAGTCACAGAGCATTGCCTACTTCTTAGATTTAAATCAACCCAAAGAACTGGACACAGGTGAAATTTCAGTTAAGCAATCCCCAGGTAATCATTGAAGACCAATAAGAATTATAGTTTTAAATTCTATTATTAAAGTATAAATTTAATGAAGATTTGTGAGTTTCCTATTTACTGGGAACTTTAAACTCAACGCCCACACTATAAATTTACATCAAGTAGTGTTGAAAGTATTATCCCATTTACTTAGAAATGTAGACCATTCTTCACATTTTTTACACAATCTATATAGCATGATTTAATCCTTGGAAATTGGTAAGTCAGTTCAAACTAGAGCAGGGGCAATGCTTTTCATGGTTTTGAGACAGTCAAGGGGACATAAAAAAAAGAAATTTGTGATCTGTATTTCCATGGAGGGTCTCAAAAGAGTCTGACAAGGAAAACTCAGGGAAATACAATATATGGCAAATGGATCTGTTATGACTGGCTGATAATTGTCTGAATGCATCATATTTTAAGTTGTACTTCTTATTTTTATATTTAAACATTGCTTTTTCTGTTTTAATTCAGCTAAACCTATGCTCTTTAAAATATGAAATCAGTGAAGATTATCAGAATATAACATCAGGATAAGTCAAGTTTACTTCTGCACATTTTGGGGACCACCCAGAGAGGAGAGCAGTGTGATTTTAGAGAAAGTCATTTCAAGTTTTACTTACATTTTTTTGGTCTTAGGACTATTTTTCTTTATACCTCTTCTTTGTTTTGCTGATTATTAAACATCATAGTTTAATTCTCCAGGGAAATTGTAACTCAGTGAGTGTGAAGACCACTGCCTTAATTTCTCCTTATCTTGGACATAATGGGAAGAAAAACAAAAAACAAAGCTGTGTAGCCCACTTTTGTGTTGAATCTTGGACTTTTGAACAAATTATGTTACATTTCTCTGCATCACATTTTTGTTCATCAAGAAAGGAAAAGAGAAAGTGGGATCAGAGACTAGGTTAGACACAGACAAAGTTCTTAAAGATGTACTTCACACTCAACATTTATTTATACTTAATGTTGAAATCTGCAGAAAGGGTATGTCTTATTTCTATTTAGTAATTATGTGGTTCTTTCATAGTAGTGTTGTAAATAACTAGTTTAGTCAAGAATTGTGAAGGATTCAATAAATTAAGATATACATTAATATTGAATCATTTAGATAGAATCTGGCAGCATCATGTTTTAAAAAGTTAATTCCTTTCCATTCTTTACTATCCTGTACTGTAGTTTGATGTTTTTATTATTATATTCATTTGCCTAATCAATGATTAAATTTAGTTTCAATGTTTGAAAACAATGAACATGAGAATAGTCAGCCCAAAATACTAAAACAATGATGTGGAAACTGAAATACTGTACACTTCAGAATGCTTAATTAGGAAAAGTTGAACAATTTGTTCATATTGATTTGAAAGAAATTAATTTATATAGATAGGTAATGCATTGGGTGTGGGTAAAATCTAAAATAAATCTACTATTATTATCCCAAAATATTTGCTAAATATCAAATACACAATTTTTTTCACATCTGAGATGATAATGCTTTGAGAAATGGATTTAACATTCTTCTCTTATCCCATTGGTTGACTGTGATATGTAATGCACCGATTATAATTCAAATGGACTTACAAATTGAATATATTTGTAAATTAAGCATAGGGGAAGGCATACATGCACACCTCATGATTCCAAAATCACTTGAGGATTTCTGTATATAACATTTCTAAATAGGACTTATGGCGAAATCTTTCTTCTACTACCCACATATTAAGCTTCATATATTTGCATGTTTACTATCTTCACTCTTAATGTGTAGTTTCTGTGTATTTTTAAAATTATAAACAGAACAAAAGATCTAAGTTTTTCCAAATGAAAGTGTCCATTGTATAATTTACTGGGCAAGATATACAGTTATGTTTGCTAATGAAAGCTGATAGAATGACTGCACACAGAACCCCCCACACACACACACACACTCATGCACATACACAATTTTTTTTCAAAAATGTGAATCTTCATCTCAGGAACCAAAGGTATTTATTAATAATAATATTTTAAAGAAAATGACAAAAAACCCCACCCTACAGCCTTCCTAGGTAAAAATGAAATTTTCTTTCTCTTCTGAATCTTATCCAGTACAATCCGCTCCAAGCCATGGGATGAGGTCTCCACCATATTTAAATATATCTTACAATAATGAATAATTCTCATTTTGAGTGACTGAACTGCTCCGGGTCATGGAATACAGAAATAATATCACAGAATTTATTCTTTTAGGACTTTCTCAGAAAAAAGAAATAGAAGCCCTCTGCTTTTTCCTGTTTTCACTTTGTTACACTGCAATTTTGATCGGAAACCTGCTCGTCATGGCTTCCATCTCCTGCACCACGCTCGTTCACCAGCCCATGTACTTCTTCCTGAGGTGCCTTTCACTGGTAGACCTTTGCTACACCTCCACTGTGACCCCCAAGCTAATCATCGATCTGCTGGCCACGAAGAAGTTCATCTCCTTTGGGGGCTGCATGACGCAGCTCTTCACCATGCACTTCTTCGGGGGCATCGAGGTCTTTGTCCTCACGGGGATGGCCTATGACCGCTATGTGGCCATCTGCAGGCCCCTGCACTACACAGTCATCATGAGCAGACAGAGATGTGAGCTCCTGATGGTGGCTTCCTGTGTGGGGGGATTCCTGCACTCCTTTGGTCAGTTCGTCCTCGCCTTTTTCTTACCCTACTGTGGTCCCAAAGAAATCGACCACTACTTCTGCGATGTGTATCCTCTGCTGAAACTGGCCTGCGTGGACACAAGCACAATTGGTTTTTTGGTCATTGCCAATTCCGGGCTGATGGGTCTGGTGACTTTTGTGGTCTTGCTGATATCCTATGCAGTGATCTTACACACCGTCAAGTCTTATTCTGCAGAAAATCGCCGCAAAGCCCTTTCCACATGCAGCTCACATGTCACCGTTGTGGTCCTCTTTTTCGCTCCTATACTGTTTATTTACATTCGACCAGCAACTACTTTTCCAGAAGACAAAGTGTTTGCTCTCTTTTATACCATCATTGCCCCCATGCTCAATCCTCTGATTTACACACTAAGGAACACGGAGATGAAGAATGCCGTAAAGAAGCTATGGTGCCCCATTGTGAGAAGTCAAAGAAACAGAATGAAAGATGCTCCTGCCTTTCACCACTCAGCTCCATGAAGATGCCACTTCCACCCCAAAGACTTTAAACTTCATGTCTTGCTCATGTGACTTCTACCTAGAAAGTGTATATGTAGTACCCTGACTGAATAAGATTTCCTGTTCTCTTGATTTATTTTTTCCAGGCTCCTTCTCTCTTATCTTTCATTTTCTGCTTTCCTGTTCTTGTCTCCTGTGCCCCGACCTGTTGGCTGGGCAACTCATTTTGCTGTTTAGTGGCAGGCTCCGTAAAGAGTGTGCAGCACACATGAACAGCGAGGACCCATGCAGCTCACTATTGTACATGACTGTGCTCTGTGCATCAGCCGCAAGCTCCAGGAATAACTAAAAAGCCACTCCAATTCATACTTGCATCAGAACATCTTACAATAGCTGTGCTTGAGGGGCTGAAGAAATACTCCTTATCATCTTCAACCTCATGCTCTGATAGTTACCAATAGCATTCTTGAGTTTCTTATATCCACAAGCCCAGTTCTGTTTCCCAAGCTCAAAATAATAACCTCCTCTTTTGTCCGGTAGCACCTTCTTTCCAACTCTGTTCATGTGCTAATCAATTGCACCTCTCTGGCTAATCCTAGCACCCTATAGGGTGTTGGTTGAGAACCTGAGTTCCAGATGCAGAATTGCTCACTGACTCCTCGGACAGGGGCAGCGTTGTGTTCCCTGTGACATGAAGGTGCAGTAACAGCACAATTACTGCCTTGTCCACAGTTACATGTGAAGGCATAAAACGCTGCCCAGGACACAGGAAAATTCAGACAAACATTCTGTGTCCTCATGTCTTGCTAGGATCAGAAAAATGACCATTCAGATGATGACTTTCACAGTTGGAAAAAAATATTAAGGAGCAGTCATATGAATGTCAAGATTCTGTTACAGGAAATGTTAAATTTTATTTTTCTTGGAGTAGGCAAGAAAACATCAATTGCATATTACATCAAGATTTCTCTTTTGTTCATAGTATTGTAAAACTGAAAAGAAAAGTTTGTTGGTGAATTCGTCTGATAGAAGAAATGTCTGAGATCAGAATCATCCCATGGATAGTTGGTTGGGACTGTGGGAGACCGCAAAGCTTTTAGGAAACTCCGTTCACATGAAATGAGTATTATAAAATAATTCATTTTCAGGTAGCAATGAAACACTCCTAAGTAAAATAAGTACTTGTTTAAAGTTATGGTGGATAGAAACTGCAAATAGAAGTAGCGTGATGCTGTGATTCTGTTTAAACTGCTCAACAATTGAAACCGAAAATGTTGTATGGTAAAATTTTTGAAAAATGTCTTCAAATACATTTCTTAGTTTTCCTGACCTAATTTTTAACAAGTATGCTGGTACTTCTGAGTAGAGCTTAAGCAGTACACACGTGAGGGAATAGTCCCCTTGTACAAATGTCTCATCTCTTTCTGTCATGCAGGAAACAAGGTGTAAGGTAAGAAGACAGCAAAGTCTTTGATTTATTGGGCCTCTGTTTGAGAAGATGTATGTTTGTTATTGTTGAACATTAAACTTCATAATGAATAAAACCTTGTATTTTACTCATTGAAAAATGTCTTGAAGTTGGACTGAAACAGATAGAACAAAATCATTGGGAAAATCAATGATTACAAAGAATGTTTACATGACTTTCCTACTCTGGATCTCATCCTTCTCACCTTCCAAGAGCATTATTTTCCTGTCTCCCTCTCTAAGTTGCATCAATAAGTCAGTCTAAAAAAACAGGAAAAAATGGTGCAAGTTTCATCGGCCCTTCCACTGAAGTTACTCACATTCCCCTAACTCATCCAGGATAATTTGTAATTCTGTGGAGATAAGAGTCAAGCTATAGGAATAACTGTAGAGAAATGCACATTATGTCAAGCTAAATGCAACTGATTATTGCCACACTGAGCGTTTACCAATCTTACCACCTTTTCACCTATCTGTGAATTCATTTTAGTATTTTTATCAGCCTACAAATAAACAGTGCTACAAATGCTTGTGTCCTTTTCTACCAAAGGTGATGTTTTACTGGTTTCCTCCTAAATGCTGACTTAGAATCTTTCACATGTTTTCTTTCTAATTTTATGAGTTTAGAAAAATTAATTATGAAATTCTTGTTCTGTAACCTGTAGCATTAATTATGGCCACAGAATTCTCTGGGATTGCGTATTTCAGCTCTTCTCTACCTCCCTCAGCCAGATGATTTTGGTCTGTCTTGATCATTAAGCATTAAACAAAGCTTTTATTTTATCGCTTATACCCCATTTTTAATATGAATATGTTGGAACTTAGTGAAATAGGGAAAACACTAAGTCATTTTTAATAAAACAATTTCTCTGGATAAATATTAAATATGATCAGTATCTTTGGCAAAGTTTACCAATAGGAAATTCTTAAATCCTCAAATACTAAGAGCTATTCTACTTATCTCCATAAACTAATCTACTTAGTATATTTATTCAGAATGTATTTTAAATGTCAATTTTTGTTCATTTTCTTGTTTTTGTTTTTTGGGTACTGGGAATTGAACTCACAACCTTGTGCTTGTCAGGCAGTTGTTTTGCTGCTGAGCTATATGCCCGCCACTAAATGTCAATTTTATGTAAAAAAGTGTATCTATGTAATTTTTCACTAATGCCAAGGTACAGTCACAGATATTAGTTTTTTCCTCAGAAAGAGAAAATGATTATGGCGCCCATTAATCATGATTGCTGACTTGAATGGAGTGAGAGACTCCCGGAGACAGGATTGGATGGTGGAATCATTGTCCTCATCAATGCGCAGCGGCACACTTCACCTGCCTCTGTGGTCTCAGTTGTACCTCAGTTTGCCTAACAAGGATGAGCACATGATCTTGAGGTTGGCTTTTAGTTCCGGGTACCTGCTTTCCCAGGGGGCCATGAGTTGAACAGCTTCCAGTCACAATGTCCTTCCAGAGGGATGCTGATGCTTTGGACGATCAGTGAAAATATACTTTCACCAAGGTCTTCTGTCAATTGCTCAATACCAACCTCTACTTAAAGTCAGTTGGATAAGTAAATTCAGCTTGAGAGGTTTCACACGGGAACTGTCATGCCGCTGAAATTAGTTCTCTTCTATGTTAGCCATTTCATACAGTTTGCTAAGAGTCTTGTCCTATGTGCTTTTAGCACCAGGATAGAAACCAAGAACAGCCCAGCAGGGTCTGTGGGTTCAGAGACAGATTCAGAGCTGCAGGGAAGAGGAGAGAGAGAGAGACAGTGAGTGGCAGAGGCAGAAAATCAAATGGAAACGTGTCCCTCAGCGTTGGTTTTCACCTCTAGAATTTCCTTTGGCCCATCCAGTACTTATAGCTTCCTCCAGGAAAAGATTTCTCACAACCGTGAGGTTTATGCAATTTTCGTGTACAAATTTCCAATCATATCAATTACTAATGGACATAATTTCTCAAATTTCACATTTACAGACTACCTACATTTATTAACTACTTTGTGTGTATTCTTCTGAACTGAACAAAGCAAGGATCAAGTTTATTATACGTTTATAAGGCAGATAGATCAGAGATATCAGCCAGTACGTTAAAGATTGAAAAATAGAAACACTGAAAAGAAATAGACAGATATAATTTAAAAAGTCAGAAAAGAGGCAATTTAATGGTTTTAGATATGAATATCTATCTATCTACCCACCTATCTATATATGTATTGTTGTGGAGTTTATAAGAAATGGGAGAAAGGATAATCACAATAGTAGTCATTCCTTACTGGGTAAAATAAAAAAGTAAAATGTCTTTACAGAAAGCAGATTTTGCTGGATTGCATTCCTTCCCTCACAGGCAGGTCCCTGTCCCATCTTGGGCGCTGCAGACATCACTTTTATGTTATTAATACGTGACTGCTGGTGGTGTGGGCAGCTGTTCTAAACACGCAAGGACAGCATTACAACCAGAGGCAGAGGGCAGACACCATTCCAGGCTCCTTTTCAAGCACAGTAATGCTTCACAAAAGCATGCATGCATTATTCCTGTGATGCATTTACTTAAGAGGAAAGATTGGTTTCTCTTTCATAAATAGTAAAGTCCAAACTTGTAATAAACTTGCTGATTCGATATACACCTTTCCAACCTTTAGACTGACAAATGCCTTTTCATGGCTTTACAGGAGAGAAATTTTTGTTTTACTAGGAACTGACGAGATAGTAATTTGTAAAATTCTCAAAACCTCCAATAAACTTACCTCTGTCATTTCGCCTGTCATTAGTCATTCTTTTACCATGCATCCTGGGTGACTGCAAGTTGTGCACTGCGTTTCTATATTCTAAACCTCTGTAGTACTTTATCTTCCTTTTCATACAATCCTCTTATCCAGTTCATTCTCCATATAATGTTGGCCAAGTTTCTAAAATTGTGTTTTCTGAGAACTCTTTTGTAAGCAAATACACCTTTTATGAAATTTTCTTCTGATTCCTCTATGATAACTCTCAAACATGTCTTATTCTTATACATAGAGGGTGATTTGCTTAATCAGCAGTAATGTTTTCAGTATCCTGAATTATTTCCTCATCTTCTTTCAATGAGTTAATATGTTTTCAATGGAAAGTCAAAAGGTTGAACCATGAGATTCACTTTATAATGAATTCTAATAAACTTATTTATTATGACATAACTGATTTCTCAGTTCTACTAGATAATATCTCTGAGAAAGAGGATATATAGACTATATATATATATATACATATATGCTATCATACCAGAAAAGTAAACAATACTATTCTGATTGAAGATTTCTATTTCTTTTATATTTTATTTTTTTATTTGTTTTTGAAGATTTCGACTTCTTACTACCAAAAATTCATTTGTTTATCATCAAAACTTTTTTGTAACATACATTATTTCTCCATATAGCTTCAGATTACTTGGTTTGATTAAGGTTTTTTAGCAAGTAACCTTATGTACACCATCTCAATAAACAAACCATTAATATTCCAATATTCCTTTATGCCAGCAGTAGCATTTGATTGCTGATCCCTTTAGAAGTCCAAGTGCTATTGTTCTCCCTCATTCCATCAAGGCAGTAAACAAACACAATCAATGATTTCATTGCAGCTACTGGTCTCTAAATTACACAGCTAACATTTTTGAAATTAACCCTATGCATCCTTTGAAAATAGAGTCCTACATCAAACTTTTCTCATGACATTTTTCATCTCTGAGAGTATTGAATAAGGATTTGAACATAGGAGCAATAATTATGTAAAATATCCTCAGAGAAAGTAATAGGAGGTCTAAGGTGAGAAAAAATTCCAGGCCCAAAAAATAATATTACCACAGTGATGTGAGACCCACAGGTAGAGAGGGCTTTGTGTCCTCCTTCTGCTGAATGATTTCTTAGAGTGGATAATATAATGACATAAGAAAAAAATAAAACCACAAACGTCACTAGTGCGATGATTCCTGAATTAGCAACCACAAGGACACTGCTAATGTATGTATCAGTACAGGTGATTTTCAGCAAAGGAAAAATATCACAAAAGTAGTGATCAATTTCATGAGGCCCACAGAAGGGCAAGCACATTGTCATAGGCAGCTGAGGAAAAGAGTAGGCAGCTCTGCCAGCCCAAGCAGCCAGGACTAAGAAGTTGCATTTGGTCCTATTCGTGATGATCAGGTAGTGGGGAGGTTTGCAGATGGCTGCATAGTGATCAAAGGCCATGGCTGTGATAATGAAGACCTCAGTGCAGCCAAAGAAGTGCATGGTAAATACCCACACCATACAATCACTGTAGGAAATGGTCTTGGTCCCCTCTATCAGGTCACTAATTAGCTTAGGTGTAATAGTAGAGGTGTAGCAGATATCCATGAAAGATAAGTATCCAAGGAAATAGTACATGGGCTGCTTAAAAAGAGGACTGCACAGAATGGAAATAAAAATCAGAACATTTTCTACCAACAAAGCAACAAAACAAAATAAGAAAAGCGCAAAGCAAAATATTTGTGTGTTCTTATCATCAGAAAGCCCCAGAAGAATGAATTCTGAAATGTTTCTTTGGTTTTCTGTATATTTAAACTGGGTATATGGTTTTCACTGGTAATTTAAATATCTGAAAGCAAGAAAACAATTTTGAGTGAAAAATTAACAATCTAATAAGTGTAAACAGAATATACTAAAAAGTAAACAATCATGCATAGAATCATAATGCTAATTATTATTGAATTTTGGAAACATTGCTTCTTATTCACGATGTTTTGTTTGACAGATTTATATTTGCATGCTTTTATAGTGGAGTAATAGGGATAATTTTGTATTTTTCTTAATTTTAGCTGTAATAATTTTTAAAAATATTTGTCTTGAAAAAATTAAAAAGCACGATCATTTATATAATTAGATAATGGTAAAGATCTACTTGTTCCCAATTTCAGTTTTGGAAATATACATGATGTGGCATTCCTGATAGTATAATTTTAAAGTAAAAGCTGAAATTCAAATGAAGAGAGTTTTTTTTTTTTACTTTAAAGAGAATAAAACAATACAAAACAGAACCAAACAGAACAAAGCAAATCAGAACAGAATAATGCAAGTAACACTCGACCTCACAACAAGACAACAGGAAATCAGCAGTGGCTACCATAAGGTCTCTTGTTTTCTTCATAATGATTGTCCATACCTTCACACACAATGCCATTCAACAAAATAAAATGTATAAAACCAATCAAAACAATAGAATGAGAGCATTATGGGACTTCAAAACAAGACAAAGGTTGTTTTGAAGAGAGTTATTGTAAGTAAAACAGTATATTATTGACAGTAATAATGATATGAAAAACTCTTAAGGAAACTAAAACCATAAATGAAGAAATAAAACTGTTAAGCACTGAAGAAGTGGTTAGAATGACGATAACAAAGAATTACACAAACCTTGAAGAAAGTAAAATAAATGGAATAATTATGATACTTGAACTACCTTTTCACTTTCTTAAGCCTCCTTTTG
>RJWT010047049.1:0-11350 GCA_004365215.1 Cuniculus paca | reverse complement strand
GATCCACATGTGGAGTTTCTTGCTCCAGATATGTATTCAAAGAGATGAGCACACGGAGGAACATGGAGGTGATGGACGGGAATGTCTGAGCTGTACTATGGTCGCATGCATTTCTAGCACACATCTGGAATGTAGGACCTAAGAACATTAATGCCAGCCCGACCTGCCATGTCTTTGCATTTCATGAAGGGCTAGCCTGGCATGTGGGAAACTGCAAGAATGACATGGATCCTTCAGAAGGCTGATGGTCCGAACTCTTGACATAGATCCACCATTGGAGGAGAAGCCAAAGGTGGATCTACATTGGAGAAATCCAGTTCTATGTTGCTTCAACTTTTGTGATGACACGAGCTCCCAATCCTTTTTTTCCCAAATGCATTTTATTTCAAGGAGAGAAAACTTCAAAGCACGTCAATCAGGGGACAATAATGATACAGACACTGCGTGGTCCCAATCCTTTCTGATAGATGTTCATGGTTGCTTTGCTTTGGGTCTTCTAAGGTATCTGATTTGTAGTTAGAACCAGATAGTTTTTGTCCAAGAAACATCAGCTTTGCAGATCCAAGATAGATGGAACAAATGTGGTAATGGCTTTCTTGCTGATGAACTCCTGGCAGGGTGAAGGACACAAATGGCAAGATGCAGGGATGTATGCATGTGGTCATCTCATCTTTGCCCCTCTTACTGAAGAAATGGCTAATGCCTTGAGTGCTTTGGCTTCTCCCTTGCTCCAACTCCCTTGCTCCAAGGAAAAGCCATGACATCTGGAAGCTTGGGAAGGAACAGTGCGTTGTGAGCTTTCTTGGCTTTTCCCCCTACATCTCATCAACTGGGCTGCATAGGAAAACCACGTTGACCACCATAAGATTTACCAGCCTGCTCAAATCTATGCCATGTTGGGAGGAGGGGTCAAGAGAATCTGTCTACTTAGGATTACAAATGAAATTTGTAGTTATTGCCGCTCATTTTTATTCATTGCCTTACTGTTTTCCTTGCAAAATTGGGAATCGACACAGCCCTGTCCACTGTTCAGAGCCTGGTGAGGAGCTGTGCTTGACATCCAGGCTCAGGGACACTTAGGGCTGCAAGCACCAAGTCTGCGTTAGTCTGAGATGCAACAAAAATTGAAACTGTGTAGAGGTGGCAGTGGGATCAATCTATCCCGACTCTTGAGGGTTCCTGGCTTTTTCTGCAGAATCCTGAGCTGTGCTTTCAGGTGAGAGATGATATGGTCACCAGGCCTAGAGTGTTGGGAGACTTGAGAGCAAAGTGTTCACTGGGGTTGGTTTGAGTTACCCTGAGTGCTGCTGTTCCTGGGTGAGTCCTCCCCCTCCATCCATGGAGTCCACCTGTGTGCACTTCCTGGATGTGCAGAGCAGCCTGAGATACAGTGGGTAACATCGTGGGGTAACAGCCTCATGTAACTGGAGTCAGGGCCTGGACTATTGATATGGGGTGAACCCAATGCTGTGACTTGAAATTTTTCCCTTCAAATTCCCTTATGTAATTATACAGTCGAGCGTGAGCAAGAGCCTTGCTACCCTTGAAACTATTGCCAGAAAAGCAAGAACGATGCCAAAATACGTTGAGAGTTCTACACAAAGGATTACTATGATAAGGAAAGGAAATTTCTCTGCAATGTGGGATAAATAACTTCACTGTGCTGAGTAGCCTGTGCCTCGTCCTTCCATGTCTCAGTACTTGCTACACTATTTCCATAATCCAGAGAAACTGCATTCCACACAACTCTCAAGCTCCCTGCCCCAAACATAGCTGAGAGTCCCTGAATTTTTCCTTTCAATTGTCTTAAAAGGAAAGACTTTTCCGTCCTGCATCATCTTGATACAAATGGCACTGTTGGCATGTTCATTCATGGGGACAGGAGCATCTGTTAGTATCAACACACTGAGTCCTTTACTGGCATTGAGGTTCTGGTCCTGGAGCTCGGCTGGATTTGACAACAGGTTCACGTGTGTCTATAATACACAAGTCTTGGAGGAATGGGGAGGCCCTTGAGGGTGTTCTTTAGAGAGAGGCTTTGTTATCGCTTCTATATATTTTCCAGTTGGTCCTTATCGCAGAGGACCTGGCTGAAGCAGTTTGGTTGACCAGATGCCCAGTGCATTCTTGAGTGTCCACTGACACTGGGGTGAACTGGGGATTGCCATGTGTTCTTTCCTGGACTTCTCTGGTAACAAGTTTCTTCTAATCAACCTCAACCCTCTGAGAATGGAGGTACCACCATGGAGTGGACTGCAAAAGTACCTGTAAACTCGTCCTACTGCTTCTCAAATTCCAAACATAACCATGCATTTGTAAAAAAAACGAGCTCTCTAGGTGAAAAGTTTGGGTTTAAGCAATCCTTTTCAGAGCCACTTGTGCATTCTTCTGTCCCTGCCTTTGCACATTCGAGGAGAGCACCCTTCAAAGCCCCTGGACCCACTGGTCTCCCTGAGTGGACAGTCAGGCCAGGCTAGGACTGTACCTTCACCACCTGGCAAGAAGGGTCTGCATTCATTTGTTCTTGATCCACCAGCTCTGAGACAGCAGGACACAACCTGGGTGGCCCCATCCTCATTGTACTTAGAAGCACTCATGCTGAAGAGTGGTGCTCAGTGAAAGGCATAATAAATTAGTGAGTGGCAGAAATCTTTGCATTATATGAGGCTCCCAGGGAGCTATGTGGACAGCTTCTCATAAGTGGGAGTTTGTCTCATGGGTGCATTAAGATAACATTTCAACTTGACTTCCTCCCAGTATGAATTTATTTGAATAGGTCCAAAATAGTTGTCAACTAAAACATGTGACCTCCAAGAGCATCCCCTTTGCTCCATGGAGCTCACCTGACACCGAGTGTCTTCCTGCCTAGGAGTGGTCATTGCTGGATTTTGAAGATAATGGCAGCCTGGATCTGTGTCCCTCAAGTTAGGCCACGGTTGGTCCCAAAGAACACTTTCAAGCTAGCTACTATGTCGTCTTAAGATGTTTCTGGTCTTCATTTGTCTTCCCATACAAAATTTTATTCACATTGTACTCCATTCCTCCAAGATAAGCTGCATTTAGTGTATGTTGGGGGTGACATTCAGAAATCTAAGCTCTACATGTAAATTGTCATAGTTACCTAGGTGAGAAATACTAATAAACAGAGATACTTATATCAAGTCTCTCTAAACTTTACACTTTTCACTTCCAAATACAATACCAAGTATTTTTGGTTAGTGGAAAGATATCTGGTAACTCGCACACAGTGACAGGGAATCTTAAACCCTGGAGAAGATCTGGCTGAATGCTAGTAGTTAGGGAATCGAGGCAAAAAGGGAAGGTGCAGTAAACTTTCCTGCCCCTTTCTGGTGCGGTCCAGAGAGCTGACCAGCTTTGCATCTCGGTGTCATGAAATACCAGTGAGTGTAGTGTTTTGACTTCTAATTCCTGCCCTAGGCAACACCTAGCATGATTAGACATGACAAAATTTCAGTAACTCTGGACAAAAACACTGTATACTTGTCCACTTCTACCTAAGTCCCCTCATAGCACTTCTCTGTAGATGAGGTGAAATCAGGAGGACTTTGTTTCTCAATGTCTGTTTCCGTGGTGTATTAGTCAATGCTTACTTGAGACTGCTCCGGAAGAGTACAAAACAACTGTGTCTGGACTGGAGTTCCAAGGGATCCAGTCAAAGACTTGGAGCTCACAGCAATGTCCTGCCCAAATCCTTATTAGGAGACTGAAGGGTCCTTGAATGGGAGACCACAGGGATCTATGCCACAAAAGTCCAATGGCCATTGCTGGAAGCTGAAGTGTCTATGCCCGGCGGCTGAGACCCCTGCACTGGAAGCCAGGAGATGACATCCAAGATGAAGACAAGAATTGAAGTGCGCTCTGTGAAAAAGCCAAAATGCTTTAGAAGAAAAACAGAAGCTCTTCTGAAGAAAAGCAGTAGCAATGAACCTCCATGGAAAATCGGCCAAAATTCTTACCTCTCATTCCTCAAAGAGGGTCTTCATCCAGAAGCATGCTGCTTAAATTCAGTTGGGTGTTCCTACTTGGGCTGACAAGCAACCATCACACATGGGTTGCCTTGGAAGAGCCCCTGTGCTGAAAGGATCAGGCTGAGAAGGAGTTGCAATGATTGTATTGGCCCTGAATCTGACATTTCTTTACAGTTTGCTTGAAAAATCGGGATAAGTAAAGCAAAGCATTACTTTTATATTCCAAAATGCCAGGATCCAAGGTTTCCATTGGAAGGGTCCCTCCATGTTCCAAGTCCAAAGTTCAGCCCATTCCTCCCACCCTTTATTCATGGTTGACAGCAGCACATGTGGGGTTGCCTAATGTGAGGTCTAGAAATGAGACCACTAGTGACACTCTGCATTAAGATCCAACAGCCAGTTACTAGTGAAGGAAGAATGTGTATAACTCTGTGCATCTGGCTTCACTACCAGTCATTAGCCACTTGGTGACTAAACGAGATGTCTGGGGACCACCCGGAGCCCCATGAGAACCCAACTGTCAATGTTACTGAAACCCTAGAACAGCTTCAAGACATGGAGTGGCAGGTTCTTAATGATCCTCTGAGCCCGTCAAAATCCATGGACACTAACAAGGGAGCAGCGTGTGCTGAGGAGGGTTCTCATGAGAATGGCTCTTCCAAATTGCTGGTGGGAAGTAACTGTCTCATCTTAAGCTGACAACCATTTGTGCTCCATCAGAAGACAGACTGCCATGAATCCCAATTCTGGAAACATCTCCATAGTCTATGGTGTGACTCCCATGGGGACAAAGTAACTTTGGACCAAGTGTGGGGTATGAGCACCATTGTGGAGCTACTCAGATTGTTCCTACGTTGTCTTAAGGATTTTCTCATGTGAATGTAAAAATTGTGTAGTGCACTGAACAGTAAGAGACAGGGACAGGAGAACACAATGGGTCAGTGTTGGCCCAGGTACATCTGGGTTCCAGCCTGGTCCTGCTGCTCGTGGTGGATGGGGATGAGTTTTGTCAATAACTATTCTCGCGGTATCAGCAACATGAAAGCTGCTGTACAAAACTGGATTTACTCCACTTAATGCCATCACTAGAGCCATCCCCCAAATCCATTCTCTCCCATGTAAATCCCATGGCATCTCAAGAAAAATTCTGTTTAGCAAGTCTTGGGAAGCATCTCCGGCACTCTGAACACCTAAGTTTTTCCTTCAGCTCTCACGTGACTGACTTGGAAGACTTCATGTTCCAAACCGGAAATCCTACATTTAGAACAAAGACAGCACACTTGGAAAACCCAGAATTGACATCTGGGTTTGGTGACCTCTAGGCCTGTCCTCTGTAGTCTTGCCTGGCACAATTCCCTTGGCTAAAGGACATCACTAAACTACAATGGAGAACCTCTATAAATGGAAGCTATTGTGCCAGTTTCCATAGAAATAGACCTATGTCGGCAGCTATGGAAGCAAAAGTGCATAGAATCTTTAAATTTTCTTCCTAATTCTCAGTTTCTCGGTATAGTATATTGAAATTGTTCCTAATGTGGCCTACAAAGACCGTTCTAATCACTTTTCCCAGTAATCTGGGAGTGCATATGCTCAGTCACTCTGAGCTACGGTAGACCCAGCCTTGTGACGTTGTGGGCAAGACTGAACATGGAATCCTTCACCTGCGTGTCCAAGTGATGCTGCTCTATGAGAGTAAATGGGGCAGAGTCAGTGGCTGAGTACACAGCAATTTCAATCTCTGAAGGCTTCTCATGATCCCTTTCATTTGTTTTTGGAGGTGAACATGCTTCCATCAATATGCATTCTGAATGAGACGGATGCAAAAATGTGAAGATTGGCAAAGCAAGTCACATCATGCCAATAGTCTGAGTAGAGGTTAAAACCTAAAACTGCTGGACAAACTGAGTCTTCGCAAGTCTATAGGCTTTTGGAGTTACTGTTCTCCCTGAAGCGTCCATGTGCCTTGTCCAGATCCCCTTCTAATGAAACATCCTGTTGCTTTGTTCTAGGTTGTACAATGAATTTTGGGTGATAACAGATTATGTCAGCTGTCTTATGTGGAATATGGTGCTGACTTTGAGTTCCTTTGCCTTGACTCCAACAACACTGGGCTTGGTTCATTAGTTTTTCCTTATCGGTTCTAATTCTTCACGTTATAGAGACATTGAAATCTGGCTGCAGCCCGAGTTTTAGCCAAGGAAATATCAAAGAACCCTCTATCCTGAATAGGGACCCCCCCCATTCCACTGATGGTGTGTATGAAAAATAGGGGAGACTAATGGGGCTCTTGTGCAAGTTTCTCAGGGAGGTTTAGGCTAAACCAAAGATGGCAACATGAGTGTTTCCATGAACTTAGTACTGCAGATACTGCAATCTTACATCGAGAGAGGAAATGTGGACAGTTGAGTCTTAAAGAATTCCTGTGTCCATGTGCTATCCTATGAAATTCGGGAAAGGTCATACTGTTGGCTTATGCTGCAGCCTCATGCTACCGTAAGCTTTGGATTCTGTGGTACTTAAGATCTCATTAATCCGAGTGCAAATACAAATGTAGCAATCCAGTGATGAGACTTATGGTGAAGAAAGTGTCAAAATAACTCCCCTCCTCTCTGAGGATGTAAAAGTGCAGTGGAATGGAAATTATCCGAAGCAGCACTGATAAATTCTACAAGTCCTAGAGAGGTATAAAAAGGGCAACGATGCTGCCTAATTCTCTTTGCATTCTTGTTGCTGTGTCAGGAGGAAGTACGTGTCTTCAGAGGAGATAGGGAACACATGGTTACCTCTTAATAAACCAAAGGGAACTGGGCTTCTGCCAGGCAGGCAGAGTGCAATGCTCGGGGCCCACGAGCTGGAAGGTGGGACCCAGGTTACTCCCTTTCCACTCCTGACTTCCAAGCAGTGGTTGGAATATGGTCTTGGGCTGCATCAGCAACCTTGCCACGGGATCTGCATATGCAGAGCAGTCCGAGGCTTTGTAGGACCTGTGGGAGCCAATGGAATTGCAAACTCGCATTACCTGAACACAAGTGTGGAGGAGTCCAGGAACACCTGTTTGCAGGAGGGCCCTGCACCTGAGGCCTCCCCATGCTCTTGGACACTTGCTACTGTACAAGGCAGTGAGTAGCCCAAGGATGGTGACAGGTTGCACCAACACCTGTTTATCATCGAGTTCTGAGTTTTCCTCTTGTTTGCCATCCACAGTCAGGGTTTCCATGTTACCTGTCACAGAACGGAGTGCTGCTCAGAATAAACCTCTCCTTATTATGGACACAGATGTCCTTCCATCTGAGCCTGCTCTGTTGCAAAATTGGGTGAATTTGCAACGTCTGCTTTCTTGAACCTCTGAAGTAACTGAGACTAGGGATAAAAGGAATCTCACAGAATGGGAATCCAGTGGGGTGTGCTTATGTACACAGAAGAGGGGGCACCAAGGACCATTTATGTCTTTGATGAGCAGCTCCACCTTGGTCACTGCCTCGGGGTGGCCTCTTATTGCTGTCAGGAGCATCCGAGGAAGGGGTGTTAGTGATGAACAGCTCTAATTTTTTCCTGTGCCTCTGCAGATGTGGCTTCTTGCAATCATTTGCCTCTGGGGAAGGCAGAGTCTTATGTCCACTCCTGTAAGCACGTGCAGAACTGATCTGTTGCCCAGAAGATTTTAGCTGATGCTGTGTGGCTGCTCCTTCTGTGAACACTGCAGCTTCATGTCCAACATCTCGCCAAGCTTCTTATAGAGTGGAAGCTTCATGATCCTGTGGCCTCTGTGAACTCTCATGGGAACTGAGATTCCTGTGTCTCTCCTATGGAGTTTCATTGCTGCCTCCTGGGCTCTGGAGTCTGGGGATAACATTTCTTACCATAGAAACTGGAAATTTTCGCCAGAATTGAAGATACAGTGTGCAACTGTTTTTTTCAGTCCTGTGAGGTAGAAGATGTGAGTGGATTTATACCATCCTCCTGGAGTCACTGTCAGTCTTTACTGTCTCTCTTCCAGGAAGAGCACCTGTCAGTCCTCACAGCCCAGCTGTGTTTATTTCATGCCAAGAGCGGAGGTTAGCACAGGGTTTGGATGAGTATCACCTCTGCTAGCTGCAGGAAGGACAGACCTGTCCTTTCTTGGCTATGAAAACCTGTAAGGAGCTGGGCCTCCCTGCCTTCCCAGAATGAAGTCAGAAGGACTTTGTACCTAGTCCCTGGTTCACGCTAAGCAACCCTGAGAGGAGTTTGCACATACTTGCATCTCTAGGTCCGTAGAGAGCTAGCTGGCGAAGGACCAGGCAGAGCCTGGCTTTATCACACCTTGGTCACTATCCCTAACAGAGGGTGAGCCAGGCTCCATGGACCCAGCCCACCTGCCTCTTGGGAGTCTGCATATGGTGTGGTTTCAAGAGTTTTGCATTTGTAAGCATTGCTGGCACTTGCAGAAAAGAGGGACTTAATACATGTAAATACTGAGTCTGTCTTTCAGACAGGAAAGGAAGCATGTGGGAAGTTCTGGAAAACTAATGACCTGGACCATTTGGAACGTTGTAGCTTCCTTCTAATTAGGATGTACTTGAATACTAGGCAAGAATTCCACAAAGGCGTAGTTGCTTATCCTGTCCTGTCTAGAGAGTGCCCACATGGTGGGTGCAGAGATTGCCCAGGTGGTACAGATGAGCATCTTTCCTAGGTAAAGCTTCTCCACTTTAGCATAATCATTTCCTGGACATGCAGGGAACAGCACTTGTTAGAGAGTGACCCTGAGTACACTGACTTTGGGATCCCTGAGGGTCAGACTTTTAATTCACAACCATGCTCTTGGGGCAACTGACTCTAGGTAAGAAAAGGGAAGACCCTCAGCTTCCAACTCTGAAAAACACCACAGATGCTCAAAAGTAGAGGGTCCTGATAGTCCTGAATATCTGGCCCTATGGAGAACTGAGTGTCCCTTGCCCAGAAACAGCTGGGACATAATCTATGTGACACTCATCACTCATGACTGGAACCCTCACTAGTGCACAACAGTTTGGGAAAATTACTGTTGTAAAGAACCTATGAGTTTCAGTTCAGAAATGGAGAGATCTCCAGTTCAGAAGCTGAAATGTGTTGTGTATACCAACCACGTGTTGGGGGAAGAGAAATAATGGCTGGCTTTGCCTCAATTTACATTTTATTGATTGTAAAAATACGAACGAGACTGCTGCTCAACTCCTTCTGCAGGTTACTCCTCCCTGATGCAAACTGCTGTTTCACTCCTTGCACAATATTCTTAGGAGACTAATTCCCTGCTGGGGTGGAGGAAGGCTTTTGACTTCAGGATGCACTTCATGTAGAACGAAGGAATTTTCATCTCCTGGACTAAATGCTCAATGCTTCCAGTCATGATCGCCTGCAGGGCAGCAGGCAGTGTGGGGTCCTGGGGTGTTACCTGTGACCCCTTTCTGCTGGGGCTGTGTGTGGGAAGCCTGCCAGAGTTGAGTCTCAATAATGCCCAAGTAGTTGCGTGTCATGAGTAGTGAAGTCTGAGCATGCTAGATGGCCTGTCTTCACTGAAGACCCGTCCAGGGAGGGTTCTCTAGGAAGACGGTGTGCTGTGAGCACAGCTAGGGACACCAGGCAGTCCTCCAGGTGCCAGGTGGGGTAAGGCTACAAGGAAGCAAGAGGACTCTGCACGGCCCACTTACTGTGAGAACGCAGGCTTGTCCAGCAGGAAAGTGCAGCTGAGTCAACCAGATGGGTCTACAGGGAGACTTCTCATTGGCCACAGGCCACCTGTTACCATAGGCCTCTCAAAGCTTGCCTCATCCCCCTCTTGCCCTCCAGGACAGAAATTGCCTGCCCCACTCTCGGCTCTTTGGAGGACAGCAGCAGGTGCTTCTAGAGCAGGTGCCCCCCCACCAGGTGGGGAGCCCTGAAGGAGCCTCATGCATCCCACATCGCATCCTGTTCTTGGCTGTTAGTCTCTTGTCCAACTTTGATTCTCTTCTTGCCAATGTCTTGATCATGCATTCCTTTGTGATGGTAGGAATATCTTGACTTGGGTAAGAGAGGACTATCCAGGGTCATGTAGGGACGCCAGAACACAGTGCTGTCAATGACAGCGGAGTCTGCATGTCTCAGCAAGGCTGGTTCACAGGGCCATGAGGAACTGGGTCTCTGCTGAGGTTTTAGGCTGCCACTGCATTCCATCATCTCCTTTAGACAGCAGGTCTCCACAGATTTTGTTCTTCCCTGAAGTTCTTGGCAAAGCAAATGTGGCTCAGTTGACAAGGGGCCCTCTGTCCTCACCACTTTTTACTGATATTTCTTGGAATTTGGGATCGGTGGGATTCCTTGGATGTGTCTGGAATAACAATCCTTGTCTATTTACATTCTGATACCAGGCAACTTGGATTTCATATGAAATTTTCCTAGCAATCAATGAACTTATTTCAATGCTCTATATCTAAAATGAGTATGTGTGTATTAAAATAAGCCAACCAAAAAGGAAATGTTCACCATCGTGGGCACTAGGCTACACATCACCTAATAGACGTGGTTCTAGGATTCTTCAAACTATTGGCTATTAAAATTGTGGTTTGTCATTAGCCTTGGATTTCACAATTTCATAATGCTGCTAGAGTTGGAAGAGAGCTGAGGGTTGGGTGGAAGTCAATCCAGACAAAGCAAGGGACAGATGTAAGTCCAAACCAAGAGGGAAGCTACATACATTATTGACTGAATACTTATTAGATACTGGTGGGTTGTGATCTTCTCTGAAATACTCATTTTTGTCCTATGGGAAGAATCTGAGACTAATAAGTATTGCTCTAAAATTTTACCGAGATGTACCTAACTGGTTATTGGTGAGTTTACTCACCTTTACAAAGGTTAAGATGTTTTCTATTTCCTTGAATAACAACCTGATTGTCCCCAGCAGGTCCGTAGCAGTCGAACAGAACCTGTCCCAACATGGCAGCTTCATAAGCAGCCTGGGGCTTCTCATGGATGTCATTCATACCACAAGTGTTAGTTTCCAGCCCTCTTTTAAGTGTTTGCTAGTATGATCGACTTGAACCAGTGCTCTATGCATGTATCTTACCGAGTCTAATTCCTAATGGCATGGACTCTGAAGTATAGTTTAGCTAGGACTGGAAAATCCTGTGACTGCAGCCTGGACAACCTAGCAGTGCAACTGATGGGAGGGTTTGCCTTCTCTGCAGTAAGTACATGGTTCCTGAAAGTATGAATTTACATGAGTAGAACCAGGTTATGGTAGGAGTAGTAATCTTTGGGGTACTTCAATTCTACCCTCTAGTTCTGATGGCATTTTCTCAATTTATTTGAAAGACTTTCATTCTTCATGGGGCCAAGGGAAGTGCATTAATGATAGCCCG
>RJWT010047048.1:0-11361 GCA_004365215.1 Cuniculus paca | reverse complement strand
CAAGCTTTGAAAGTCTTTCTTTAGTTTCCTTCATGTCAACTTGCCAGCTTTCGAATGAATTTTTAATTTTCTGGATATCTCTTTGAATCTGTTTCATACATTCTAAATCTCTCTGATGCTGTTCATTCATGGTTTCCCTCATTTTCCTATGCTCCTCTATTTTTTTTTTAGCCGTGTCTTCTTTAGAGATGCTTAGTATTTCTTTTATTATGGTTTTCATTTCTTCTTTTACCTGGGATAGAATTTCTGTTCTAATTTCTCTTATAGCTTCCTGAAGTTGTTTCTTTACTTCAGTTGACAGCACTTCAGACATTTCAGGTGTGCAATTCTCGATCTCCATGTTTTCATCTTGTGGAATTGTGCTGCTTGGGTTGGATGCCAGAGATTGTCCTCTCCCTCTTGGTCTTGGCATATTCCTGATTTCTTCCACCCCTGAGTAGTGTGGTCCCGGGCACCCCAGCACTGGCCACAACTTCTCCGAAGCTAGATTGTTTGTCTTTTCTGGCCAGTGCTGGCTACATATATCTGATGTTGGGTGCCTGTGTCTCTGCACTAAATTGGGGACCAAGCCACCTGGGGTTTGCATGGGAGCAGACTTGGTCAGGCCCTGCGAATCTAAGCTGTTTAGGAACCTCGGGTTATTAAATTTCTTCGAACATCTCTGGGGACATAGAACAACTTTTCATTTTATGAAAGAAAAAATAGAACAGTAAAATATAAGACTTTGGGTACACAATCCTTGTGTCCCAGACTATTTCCAAATCAGTACTACCCCAGGGAGAATCCCTTAGCTATGAGAAATAGTATTTCTTGAGTTGTATGTTGAATGTGGGGGTAAAATTTGATTTTACAATATTTACCCTAAGTTAATAAACTTGTACTCTGAGATTGATATGCATGAATTTAATGAAAGCAAATAAGTTATTTGTTAGTAAAGACCAGTTTACAGTTTCACTTTGGAAGTTGTGATTTTCTCCTAGGAGTCCAAGATACAACCTGAGAGATGGAGTGAGAAACACCCACCCCTGTAGTGACGCGCACGCACCCGTGTCCATGCCATGCTCGCGCACCAGCCCGTCTCCGTTGTGCTCCCAAACCTGGCTCCCTTTCCCCATTAGCACTGTGCAATCAGTAACACCACGCTCACCCACACGACCAAGGGTTCTGAACTCCAGTGTCACCTTAAAGTCATTTGCAGGTCTTTCTTTGCTCTTTTCCTATTTTCACAGGTTCCTGTATTCTATGGCAAAATGATTTAGAACTTTCCATGCGTGGGAAAGTTCTTCGCCTCTGTACTAAGCTGGGCTCTGCCACTCTGTTTTTCCCAACTCCTTCCTGTTCCAGGCAGTTGCTGGGACCCTCCCTGCCAGGGCAGCTCGGCTCCATCTGGGATGGGTCTGGGCTGCACTTGTCCACCTTCAAAGCCTGGAGGGCACCAGCTGCTGCCCTAATCATAAACTGGAGTTACTCCTTCTGTAACCCCACATTTCAGGGCTTAAGCTAACGGCAGTTCGTCTCCAGGCGCAGTGCACAGACGCGCCTCCTGCGAAGGTGCAAGAGAATGGAAGGAAGCACACAAGAGGGGTTTTCAAGTGCACGTGTTTTGGGCAGTCCCAGATCAGAGGTCCAACTGGCTTCGTGATTTCAAAGGGAATATGGGTAAAATAAGCTAAAGTCTTCCCAAAGTTATTTCCATCCAAACCCGACACACAATGCTACCTATAGTTAACCGTGGATCTTGATTCAGGGGATTAAGTTTCTCAACAAAGCTTGGAATTCTGTACAATTACTCGCAAATCTCTCTCCATATATGTGCTAAGTCCTTTCTAATTTCCATAAATAAAGTTAACAAACAAATGTACTTATTTTTGAGCCTTCTAAGTATAGGTATATAATACCAACTTGACTCATTCTGTAATTATCTAGAATGATACTGCATTGGAAAGTTGAGAGCACTATATGAAATTATCCAAAATAACATTTATGAACTCTAACAAAACAAAAACAAAGGTAGTATTAAAATTAATCTTTTCTGACTCTTGGACACAGGGCAACTGCCAGCAAAGAGAAAACCTGCAATCATTTCATTTACAAGGATATGGATAAAAGGAGAAAAATCTCATTTATTATTATTCAAGACAAAACAGTTTTTTGTAAAGTAGAAATTTAAAATATGATACAGACTAATAAAAATAGATATTCTGGCAGATAAATGCAGTTTTATAATACAGATGTGAAGAAATGTAATATCACAGAAAGTGTATTTTTATTTCAAGAATTCATTTTCAATTTAACTATGAAAATGAAACGTGATTAAGAAATTCTTCTTTTTGTATATTTAGCCTCAGTGTTTTACATTTAAGTGTTTTATACAGATATTCTGAAGCCAAGATTTTACTTAAAATTTGAGCTTGAGAAACTTCTAATACAAACTTTCATTACATAATGCAAAGAACATACTTGTATCTCATTTTCAGTACAGCAAGGATTTTGATTAGAACTGAACCTTTATGTGGCTTAAAAATTGTACCTTCTACCTAAACAGGAATGTTTTACTCTTACTAAGGAAATTACAAACATGAGTGATTAATGCTTTTAAGATATTTCTAATATTTAGATTATTAAAGCCCCTTTTCCCCTGCTAGATTACCACTAGTAGAGCCATACTTCAACAAATTTACAGCTGCAGTTTAAGTGGGCAATGGGTTACATCTATTTCCAACAACTTTCAAACCTACTGCAGGTATACAGGCCTGTGTTAAGAGGATTAAATCTCCTGATGGATTCTGCTGAATGCTGCTCACACTGCTAATGGACAAAAAAACTACGTAAAAATTTTCATCTTAAGGATACAAATCAGAATTCCCTAGGTTTCTCATTCAACTGGTACTTACATTAAAATGGAGTGGAAAAAAGGATAAATTGTTAAAGATCTGGTTGTAACTAAATTCCATTTGAGGTGCCCTCAAGGCAAACCCTCTTAAAGAAACTGTAGTCAGCTAATACCAGAAGGAAAAAAGTTACTCTAAAACTTCCAAATAAAAAATTCCACGTTAAACCAGCACAATGCACTGAACCATAATTTGGTAGCTCAGTTCTGGAGGGAAAAGTGCACAGCACAGTGAGGTGGGAGTCCCTGGTGGGCAGCTCCTCCAGGGTGGCCATGACAGTGTGCAGGGGACAAGGGGCTCTGCCGCTCTTTCCACCCCTAATGACAAGTACCACTTGCAATGTTGCCAACATGGCCTAAGGCTGATTTTTTTTCCCTTACTTGGGAACTGAAGTAAGGAACCTGGGTGATAGCAAATCTCTAAGATAGCAAACCTTAACTGGTAATTGGGTAGTTTTAAAAGCTGCGTTAAGGTAACATGAATTTCTTATAAAACTTCGAGGGTACAATGCAGACCACTTTGCACTGTAATACAATTTTACTTAAAAAAAGCAAAACTTTTTGATGCTTAATTAACTATTTTAAGTCAAAATATACTGAATTTCTTGTGAGCTGATGTGCATACCTGATCAACATGCTTGTTTTTTGTGTTTTTCAGAATCTTCCTAAAGCTAAGTTATTAAACACTCAATCTCTCTAAACTAAAAGGTTGTAACCTGGACGACCTATTTATAAAAGAAAAAAAAAGAGACATTAATTACATCAACACGGTGATGATAAGGGTAAAAACCACACCTAACGATTTTAAGGGTCTTAATACAAATACTGAAAACTCTTAACATTTAAAATTTACGTACGTAGTTTAAACTCACACAAAGTAGGACATTAACACAAATTAATGAAAATGATTTTTGCAATGGTGAAATCCTTATAGCTGAATCAATACATTTTATGGTTAACAACCTAAAGTTGTCAGCAAAATATTTCCTTTGAGTTCCCTTCCCCTTTTCCCTACCCTCCTCTCTCATTCCGAATTCATCTACCTGGCCCCACGCATATGAGAGGAAAGCAGTATTAACACAGAAAGCACCAACAGCTGCCCTTCAGCCGCGAAGATCTGGGTCCACGGGGCTCTGCAGACCCACGCAACCAGCCGTGGTGAACCCATGGCCTGCGGGCCTCAGAGCCCTGTCTGTCCGCGCGCCGAGCACGTGAGCTGCTATTCTCCAAACTAAACCTCACTCTTCAGGTTTAATTGCAGAGCTGGCACTTGGTGAGAAATGAGTGGGTTTGGAGATGCAGTTTGGCCACTCGGGATCTAAAAGGTTTGCTAGCACTGTCCTAGGCTTTATTCTTAGTTTTCCATCTGTTCTTTTTATTCCTTTCCTAGTGTTTAAATCTCCTATAGTTCTAAACATTTGTTTGTTTTAATATGCCATTATTTTCCTTTGCAAATATAGAAGTAAAAGTTATATATAATAAGTACACACTTTAGTGAGTTTTGCTAAGTGCTTACCTGGGGCTGCCGATCCCCCAATTAAGAGTTCTATCACTACTTTAAATCTCTTGGTAGTGTTGCTTGCCTTTTCATTTTCTTAATATTTTTAATGAGTGTAAGTTTTTAATTTTGAAGTCCACCTTCTTATTTCTCCTTATGGCTAGCGTTTTCCGAGTGGTCTTTAAAAATGTTTTCTGAGCCGGGTGTGGTGGCAAGTGCCTGTAATCCCAAGGCTGGGAGGCTGAGGTAGGAGGGTCACGGCTATGAAGTCAAGGCCAGCCTGGGCTACACAGAGACACCCTGTCTCAATGCTTTCCCCTAAAAAACGTCACCTACCCAAATGTGGTGAATATAATCTCCTATATTTTGTTCTAAAATTTTTTTTATTTTAAAAGAAAAACAAAAAGGATAGAAATGATACAGAATTTTAAAAAAAAGTAGGATATTAACACGAGTTAATACATTGCACATTGTTATCCCAGAAGCAGTTGCTTTGGTTACAAGATTCAGGCATGAAAAAAATGATCAAACAAACAAAAAATGTGCTCTAAAAATTTTATAATTTAGCATTTATGTTTAAGGAAATGAACTACATGAATTAATTTTTTGGGAAAGGGTGAGGTGAAATTTCTTCTTTTGGGTAACTTTTATCCATATGCTTCAGCACTACTAGCGGGAAAAACTCTTCTCACTAAATACTAATTTGTTTTAGAAAATAATTATTTTTGATCACAATGTTATTTTAGTTTTTATGTTTATGGCAAGAATCACTTTGAATTAATTTTAATTAGAGCTGCAAGTAGAATTTAATTGTACATACCGCTATTAGACATTTGAAAGAGATTGTTCTTTTCAAACTTCTTGAAAACACTTCCTTTAATTTCAACAAACTGAAATAGTAAACAGAAATATCTTTATCATTATATAACAGTTTTAAAAATTGATTGGCTAAAATAAAATCTAAAATATAAATACAAAACCTCCTAGAGAACAAATGACATATAGAATAAAAAATTTCATCTCATCCATAGTATTATCACTGAAGCAGCTTTATAATCTAAAATGTGAAATAAAATCTCATACTCACATTGTTAGACATCATGATAGTAAGCAGTGACTTGTTGTGTGAGTTAAAAGCTACATTGAGCGTTGTTGCTTGAACCATTATGAGAATTGCATGCAAAACTAAAAGTCTGTCAAGGAAAAAACTTAAATTCATTTTCATATTATTAATGGGTAATACTATACAATTCTGAAAACAATAAGAAAAGTGACTATATTTTCTAAATCAAATTTTATATCAGTATTTTACTATGTTTATAATTTCTGGGTTAGCTATTGTTGACAGGGATTTGAGAATAAAATGGGATTATTTTGTTCTGTTTGTATCCTGGGTACTTAGCATAGTACTTGGGAAACAGGCTCTCAAAAAACTTTGTTAAAAAATAGAATAAACTATGGTAAATACTGAAAGAGGAGACTTTGGAATTGAGATAGTTTCAACTTTACAAAAACACAAAATAAAAGCCTGGAAGTTACTTTCTTCTCTAGTTCTTCAGAGAACGTGAAAAAGGCAGTCAGAAATGTCTGAAAATTAAGATTCCTCTTTATACGTCTTGCAGAGCTATATACACTTTACGCCTGGGATGGTTAATTTATATCTTGGAATGGTAACTGCTTCACTCCACTAATTTTAGAACAAGCTTTTGCTCTTATAGATACTTTCCCACTTAGTTCCTTAACTTACAAGTGTTGATTCCATATGGAACTTAACAGCAGGCATGTACGTCTGTGTAAATACATATGTGTGGTAAACACATGTAGATAGTTAACCTACATAAATGCTCCAAAAGAAAAGCTTTGAGCCAGGGGCACTCAATGCATACAAAACTATTTCCAAAATTCTAACAAAGAGTTCATACATATAGAGATAACTCTGACAAAAATTCTAAGTATGGAAAAGTTACATAGCTCTCAGTGGTGTAAAGTATGTACAAATACACTACCTTTTCAAGACAGAATTCTTCCTTATAATGAGTTACACCAAGAACAGAACAGTTTGCCAGCAGTTCAAAGGATCTTGCATGTACAAGGCTCTTTAAACTCAATTACAATTTCTATTACAGTTTCTCAAAAGAAAGCAGATGCTTCACATTAATCTTAAGGATGCACACCCACACATACACTTTTAAATCTATGAAACAGATAACCAAGTAAAATAAGGCTGACTACACCCTGGCTGCTGGGGTTTCCAGAAGTCTAAAAGGATACACACATAGAGAACAGCCATGAAGAAGTGAGGAATCACCCCGATGTGGGCCGTCTTCCTTTCTTTAGGCTCTGTTGCTGTCCAGTAGAGAGCATCGAGTATATCCTGTCCAAATGATGAAAATAGACGATCGGCTACCTATGAGAGAGGTATCAGAAAGATGTTACTTAATAGTCTGTTTAAATATATTTCTGAAACCGATGCACCCTGGGCACTGATTTTTAAATCACAGGGTTAGACAAAATAAAAAAGAAAAAGGATCTTTGTTGACTTATTTGTTCATATTTCTTTATTCTCTGGCACATGATGAATGTTCCAATACTTGCAAAATTTGAATTAGGCTCTGTGCAATCAGCTGTTTGTAACAAGGAAATTCTCAGACATCAGCAAAAGAGGTGCCAACAGGAGGTATATTAAAATTGTTCCTCTGGCTTTCGCACTTTAAATTTAAATTCAGGATTCAAACTTAAATTTTTCAGGATATAGGTATCATTTGACTCACTCTATGCACACCTATTATTTGTAAACAATGCACTGTATTTGTTTGAAGTTTAGTATCACAGAATACAATATGCAGATTTACTTTCTAAAGATGTTTCCGGGTATCAATCTCCTTGAACTTGGTGTAGCACAGGGGCATATAAGAAAAACGACAGGAAGGCACTCTATTTATCTTTCAGGAGTCAGCTGGAACACCACCTCCTCAGAGAAGCCTTTCCCAGACCGTTTTGTCTCTTGTGATTCCCATGTTCTCTCCCGAATTAACTGGTTCTTTCCCATCATACTCTTTATCTTTTGTCGTTCCTTAACATCTCCTTGTTTACTGTCTCTCTCATCCGTGGAATACAAACCCTCCAAGAACAGGCTTGTTTACCTTTGGATCTTCAAAGCCTAAGGACATGGTATACAGGAAGTGCCAATTAAGTGTGTGCTGCCTAAGAAAGAGCTACCTCTCTGGACACTCTCACTGAGTGTATGACAGTGCTACGTCTTTTGTATCATCATAATCCTCATAGTCTCCCTACAATCTCTACTTTATACATGAAAAATTGACGATTACATAACCAGCAGCTGTGTCTAGCATAATCAGGTATTAAAAGAAGAAGCCAGCATTTGATCAGAGGTAGCTCATCTCTAGACCTAAAGCGTGGACTCCTATCTACTATGTTTAAGCCACATTTTCAATCATAGTCTATGAAGCAATATCAACTGTAACAACCAGCAATTCATGGATCCTTCTGGTTTATTTTCCAGTTACAACCACATGCCACCTTGGAGAGGGCTGTGAGTGAGGAGGCACGCACTGACTGTGGGACAAGCCCCTGCACCCTGTGATCCCCTAGGAGAGAGGACAGTAAAGGAGATTAGCAGGGTACCGGTCTGAGAGCAACAAATGCACCAGTGGCAGGAAGAGCAGCCAAGGCCTAGGCCTTTCTTTCTATGAGGAGGGGAGAGAAGTTGGCTGTTGAGCTTCACAAACTTCTCTTACACTCACCCTCAGCAACCTTCTTGATGGGGCAAAACAAGGCACAGGCAGCGAGTCCGGAGTCAGGAAGCTGGGGTGTAGTTTGAAAGCATCGTGGTCTCAAATCAAGAGGAACCAGGACAGCTTGGGGCCCCATGGCTTCTGTGAATTGATAGGAAGCCCAACTCTGCTACAGCAAGGCAGCAGAAAGGCCTGATGCCCCACATCACCCTGCCTGTCTACTTAACTAAAAAAAAAATCTCTTCACAGTAATCTAAAAGACACACCTTACTAACAGTAATAAAATAGCTCCTAAAAAAGTAGTATAGATGGGGTGGAGATATAGGTCAGTGGAAGAGCATTGTCTCTGGCATGTGAGAGGCCCTGGGTTTGATTCCCAGCACAGCAAAAAGAAACAAAAAGTTATAGAAAAGTGCAAATTGAACTTCAAAGTTTATAATAGAAATCTTGGATAGTTTTCTATTTAAAAAACATATTAAGATTCTGCCTTTAAGTCACAGTACCCTTTTATAAAGTGAATATATAACTGTTCAATTTATTTTTGGGTAAATGCATATTTTCACACACTAATTGTTTTAAAATAAATTTTTGTATTAAAAATGTTAAATTCTTGGAGAAATTGGGAAACTAAAATTTTTAATTTAAAATGTAAATCTATTACAGCAATACATCATAATATATACATATATATGTACACATATACAAAATCATAACATTTACTTCACATTCTCTAACTTTCTAGCAAATTGCGCACATGGATTGCTAATGAATTTGCAAAACAAATTTCTTAGCTTTTGACAGTGTACATTCTCTAGGGAGTACTGATTCAAAAACACGCAGGCAGCAAACCTCTTCCTTGCTGTTATGCTCCATACAGTGTCAACTTGAGAAGTTTAGAGGTTTAACTGAGAGACTCAGCAGGGAGCCAGGATCCTTACTGTGTAAATATCCTAGTCCTGTGTAAGAGATGCACAGGTTGTGCAAGTGCTACACCTGCCCTGGGGGTGGTGGTGGCCTGTGTACAATGTAAGGGAGGAAAAGAGGCTTGCTCTTCCCCCTACTTTTGCTGGCTGCTGCCTTGATGCCATGTCACCCTGCCTTGGAACCAAGTGATTATGGACTTAAACCTCCACAAAACAGTGAGCTAAATAAACCTTTCCTTCCTTCATTTTGGGTGTTGGGTATTTTGTCTCAGCAATAAGGGGAAAGTAACCAAGACAGAATTTGGTATCAGAGGAGTGGGGTTGTTTCTGTGACTGTACCTGACCATTTGATGTGGTTTAAGAGCCTGTGGGAATGGCTTGTGGGAAGAGTCTGGAAATGTTCAGAGATGTCGCTTGAAAGAGTAGACCTGGAACACCTTAGGCTGTTCTGTATGAGAGATTCTGGTCAGAGCTCAGAAGACCAGAAAACCAGTAAAGACCTGGCTCCAGACGTTTTTGCTAGGAGGGACTGCGTTGGGTGCTGGACTCCAGATGATGTGTGCTATGGTTTGGCAGGTCTGTCTGCATTTTGCTTGTGTCGAGAGACTGCCTGAGACTAAGCTGAAGGGCAGAGCACTAATTAATCTAGCAGAAGAAATTTCAAGGCAGTCAAATTTTGAGGCTGTGTCATGGCTACTGTCGGGGACTTTTAGCCAGATTTATGTTGCAAATCAAAAGCAAAGAGCCCAGCAGGATGACTTAAAACATTGTGACTTTGGCCAGAAGAGAAATTCCAATAAAGCTGTGGACTGCAAAGATACAGCTGAGGAAATCTTGATTGTTGAGAAGGAACAAGAGAACAGAAAACATGGCCTGAGGGCATCACAAAAAAAAACGGTAAGTCTCAAACCTGCAAAAGTGAAAGACTTTGTGGTGAAAGCTGCAGAGTACCACATTCCAGAATGGTGGCAGTGTAAGAAATTTGTCCCTCAGAATTGGATTCAGAGTGCCCAGTGATCCAGGCACTTGACCCCTACAGCCAAGAGAGAGGAAAGCCTGCTACTGCTCCCACTGGTAGCAGACCTCGGCATCATTCATGTGGTGCTGGTTTTAGGTGCATACAGAATGCAAGAGTTCTGAGGTTAAAAGGACTTCCACCCTGATTTCAGAAGGCCTGCGAGGCCAGGTGGTGTGCTCATGAGAGGGCAGTGTATGAATTTGTGAGTGTGAAGCTAAAAGATGCAGTGGAGACCCCAGAAGTCTGGAAAAGCCAGGAACATGGATTGTCTAAGGAAAGCTGCACGGTGAGAGCAAAGTGGGCCGAAGAAAGCAGCTGTGGGGACTACAGCCACCAGAAGTGCCATTGAGGTGCAGTCACTCAAGCCTTCTGGAGCTCACAACCTGACTGCTTCAGATGCTGGATGTGCAACTACAGGACTTAACATTTGCCCTGCTGGATTTTGGACTTGCTTTGGTCCCAATGCTTTGTATCCCTGTTTGTACCTTTTGAAATGGGAATGTTTATCTTGTGCCATTACATGTTGAAAATGTTTAACTTTTTTTCATTTGTAAAGGGGCTTGCCTCTAAGAGTTTGTCTTACATCTGCAGGGGTGGGACTTGGACTTCTCAGCAATGCTGAAACTGTTAGGACTTTGGCCACTCATGCAGATGGACTAATGCCTTTTGTATACAGGGATTCATTAGTCTTTGGGGGGACCAAGCACAAAATCTTATGATTCTAACATAACATAATATTGATATACTTTTTTTTTTTTTTTGCAGCACCGGGGATTGAACTCACGACCTTGCACTTGCCAGGCAGGCGCTTAGGCCGCTGAGCTAAATCCCCAGCCCTTGTCTTTTTGAGATAGGGTCTCACTATGCCGTTCAGACTGGCCTTGAGCTCACTTTGTAGCCCAGGCTGGTCTCGAACTCACAACGATTCTCCTGTCTCAGCCTCCCGAGTGCTGGGATTACAGGCGTGAGCCACCATGCCTGGCAATATTGATAGACTTAATGTTGGTTCTTAAGGATTGTTAAACCTGTGTTATAATATTCAAGTTGTTTTGTTTTATAGTTTTTTCCTTCTTTTTTTTCTTTCTGTTTATCTTTGAATAAAATGGATTTGAAAAAAAATATATTCAAGTTGTGAAATGATAAAAATAAGTATGTCTTTGTATCTGGAGACCTGTTTAAAGAAATGTGTCTGCTTGCCAAATTGACAAGGGGTGGACTGTTATGGTTGATACATTGTGTCAACTTGAGCAGTTTAGAAGTTTAACTGAGAGACTCAG
>RJWT010047047.1:0-11350 GCA_004365215.1 Cuniculus paca | reverse complement strand
TGCTGGTATATTAAGGCAAAAATTTGCCAGGTGTGGTGGTGCACACCTGTAATCCCAGCACTAGGGAGGCTGAGGCAGGAGATTCGTTGTGAATTCGAGGTCAGCCTGGACTACAAAGTGAGTTCAAGACCAGCCTGAACTGCACAGGGAGAGCTTGTCTCAAAAAGACCAATAAATAAACAAATAAATAAAAAGTAAGAAAAATTGTTTTGGCTCTAAGGATTGAACCTAAGGCCTGTGCACTGAGTTATACCTTTAGTCCTTTTTCATTTTTGAGATGAGGCCTTGCTGAAGCACTAAACTGCCCAGGCTGGGCTTGACCCTATGACCCTACTGTCTCAGCCTCCCAGAGTGCTGAGATTATAGGTGTGAGTCAACATATCTGGCCAGCTAGATTTTTATAGGAACTCTAGGTGTTCTCTCAATTCAAAGAAACTTAAGAATTGAATGTTGAACTCTGAGTATCACTAAATCATTTAACCATAAATTCCTTCCCTTAGGACACTTGGTACTTATTCCATAACCTTCCAGGTCATTAATTGAAATACAGTAAATAACAACACAGGTAACCACCACACACAAATCTAAAGGGTAAATTTTCTTAATAGAAATGTGGATAGCCCACACAAAACTTAAAAAAAGATCAGTAGTGGTATTGTAGTCCAATGGAAACATCAATAGATCTTAGAGAAGTAGGCAAAATGGCATTTTGCTGTAATGAGGTTTTAAATCCACAGGAAGTACTCATTACTATTGTAATTCTCCTCAAAACAAATCTTACCAACTTGAAATTAATCTTAATCATTTGTTTCAGTGCTTTAAATCCCCATTCTCCTTTTTCACCTTCAAGTTCCAAAACCTAAAAAGGAAAAAATTTTTAGTTTAACATTAACACATTTATTTTTTTAATGACAAAAGTGTCTACGTTTTCAATTTAATATTATATTCATAAAAAATTTTCCCAAGAATTCTACCATTTCTCAAGATTTTAAAAAGTTTTTAAAAAGACAAGTTTTCAAATGCTTTCTTATGGATCAATGAGCTTATTTTAAAGTTCTTTCATCAAAAGATTAAGAACTACTATAGGACCAGGGATTTAGCTCAGTGGCTCAAGCGCTTGCCTGGTACATGTGAGGTCATGAGCTTGATCCCCAGCATCAAAACAAAACAAAACAAACCACTACTTCACTCCAACAGCCAGTACCTTTCCTTTGTCTGCCACTGCGAGTCACTTTTGGTAAGAACGATCCAAAAATGTATCCTAAATTAACAAATCAGTGTAATCTGCTCCAAAAGGAAAAAGACTGTGGTTGTAATTTGTATATGCCCATCGCACTGGTTCTCCTACCAGTATGCGAATGTGTCAGTGTGCTTTTCAGCACATTTGATTCAAAAAAACAAAAGCCCTTTAGAAATGTATGCTTATGCTGTGTAATGCAACCTGATGGGATTATCACTAAGTATTCCAGACACATTTCTGAGATAAGACCCACTTTGGATTTAATTTGGTTTGATACATCATTAAAAATGTAAACTTTAAGACATAAAATCAACTGAAAAAAATATAAACCTTTTGGAAGCTGCTTAAAGCTGCTTTTGGGTCGTCTTCTTTTAATGCTTTAGAATTATAGTACTGATTTTCCAAATCCACATTTGGCTCAGAGTTACTGTCTTCAGAGTATTCCTGTGTGTTGGAAAGGAGACATTAAATGGGGAAAATAAATAAGTAAATAAACAAACAAACCTACATATTGCACTGTAAAAAGCCAATGCTGTAGGGATGGGAAAACCATACATTTACACAAAGACAAAACAACCTTGAATATATAGGTAAAATGCAAACTGGCACTGGGGCTACTGATCTCCAACAGTTGTCAGCCTTTTCTTGGTCACTGCACCTGAGAAAAATCTAATGTATATAATGTTACAGTTATTCATCATTCACTCTGTATTCCAATTTTTTTCTACACCCTAATTCTAAATTTCGTTAGTCTAACAAGGCCTAACTAGCTAGAATGGTACTCTAATGCTAAAAATAACTGTATGTTAATAAGATTATTTGTTTTATGTGCATTTCAAATTATAATAGCAGTTTATATTAATATAATTTAACTTTTCAACAAATCAAAATAAGTGAACCAAAATGAATTTACATAGTTTTAAAGAGATTTTTTTCAAGCCCATAAATTCAGTTCTTAGTGAAAAATAGTAAAGGGAAAACTGAGACAAAACAAACATGAATGTGGAATAGTATAAATTTTAAGTACTTTAAATAGATATTCGATCTACAAATGGTTACAAAGTACACATAGATCATGGCATAATGAAAATTATTTTAGGAAGCCACAAGACATTATTTCCTCGTCAGCCACAAGCTTTTACAAAGGGGGCAAATTTATGTCAAATTAAGCATACTTGGTTAAGAGGGGAGATATAACACAAAAAGAACAGTATCACAGTTATTTCTAAATCCAAATACAGTTAATTTCTTCACAAGAGATATTTATGGAAAATTCTGTAAAGTCTCATAAAGGCAGAAGAGTGAAGAAGGGCATAGTGAATGTAGTAAGCGTAGAAAGTTCAAAACACATCAACACACAATGAATTTTTCAAGAATCCAAACACTGGCTTTGTGACCTGCGCCCCCTGGAAGATAACCCTCTCCTTGTGTGAGGACACAAGTATCTGAGCTGTCCATTTAAGACCTGGTACTGCTGTGTTTAACATGAAAGTCCTGTGGAACTTTCTTAGAGACGGGTCTCACTATGCAGTTCAGGCCGCCTTGAACTCTACGCAGCCCACACTGGCCTCCAATTCCTGGCAATCCTTTTGCCTCACTCAGCCTGCCGAGTACTGAGATTACACCACCATGCCCAGCTTTACTTCTTAATCTGGGTAATCTAGGTTTGAAAATGGTACAACTACAAAAACAACACTACGCATCTTTACGAACAGTCACTAAATGATGCTACCTACAGTAGTGAGGGATCTGAAACTGGGTTTTCAAACATGAATGAGTCGAAAAAAGAGAGGGCAAAGAGAATCGCGCACAGGACAACATAAATGGCAGCAGGCAACTGAAGCGAAAGCAGTTATGCTGCTGGAACGCGAAACAGCCTGACCGATCCACCTTTAAAATACGTCTCTGCTCCTTCCACCTTCCTTACTCCGCCACATGCTTCCCTACCAAGCCACCTGCATCTGGCCAGACTTCAGTGGCCTTCACGCGCTGCTCTGTGATCTTCAGGCTCCAACCTTCTCACGGTAAGCAGACATAACCATCTTCATGAAATCTGTTCTCTCCGCTCCTCAAAGGTGGCATTCCATTGCTCAAAACTGAGCTCAAAATAAATACAACTGAGTTCAAATAATAAAGATCTGCCTCCCAAGTGCAAGAGCCAGCCCTGCCTCTCCCACCCCCACCCGACCAGCAGCAGAGGCACTCGTCTCAGCAGGAAGCTTGGCTCAGCACAGAGCTCCTCCGCAGACGCCGCCTAAGAGAGGACAGGAAGTCACGCAGGTCCTGGGGGACATCTGCAACCACCCGAAGATTTACACCGGACACTTCAAGGACTTTGCCCACTGAGGTGCAAGACTGCCAGAGAACCTGACGACAAATGTTTCTTAAAACCTCCCTGCTGGGTCTCATGCCATGCCTCTCATCTAAGCACCAACGCCAGCCGTGGTCGTACCTTGGAGCTGCTTGAAACTCTAATTACTGGGCACATTCTGATGACACATTTGTCTTAGTACTCATCACTGGTTTGGTACTCGAGGGACAAGTTACAACTTGGTGTTGATTACTTCATGGCTCACTGCCCTTTCCAGCCAGAACACTGGTACTTGCTGAATGTGGTATTCACTGCGCCTCCTGGGACCACTTAATGATGAGTAAGTACCAAGGTGCTGCACACAGTGTAAGACCGGCTACCTCCAACTTCTGGGATCTGATAGTTTACAGATTAATGAGATTTCTCAATTCTAGGTAGTATAACCCCCCCCCAAATCACAATGACTGGCATAAGACTCAATCTAGTCCTCAGTGTACAATCTTTTGGTATGTCATATTATTTGTATATAAAATATATTTTCTGTATAAGTGAAACTGAACTATTAGACGTTACCACTAAAGCGTACAAATACATGAGAGAACCGCCATGACTGACGTGTGACCGACTGATGTGAACAGCCTGCCCGTCAGGATCTGTGTGCCCTGCTCATTCGTCTCAACCAGCCACCACTAACCTATCTTTTGCAGTTCAGTGAGTAATGATCACTACGACCTGGAAGACCAAACTATTCTTCAGTTATTACGCTGGCATCATTTAAAGAACTAATGATATTTTAAGAAAAAGTCTTCAGAAGAACAATTCTACCGTTTAAATGCTTTTATGATTTGTGTCTCACTTAACAATGGGGACACATTCCGAGTAACGTGTCATGAGACAACTTCTTCACTGAGTGAATGTTAAGAAGCATACACATGCAATCAAGGCAGGCGCTGCAGCACTGGGGATGTAATGCCATGCTACGGACCCCCGTCACGCACGCAGGCTATCACGGGCCCAAACGTCATTACGGAGCACAGAGCTGCTCGTGCCAGCAGTGGAGCACTGCGCACACGACTGCAAACGCACAGTCTATGAAGGGACTACGAAGAGACGGCCCCGCAACGCAGACAGGCAGGCGCTCCTAGGTATAAACGGGAGCTGCCAGTGATGAAGAAGGGCAGCTGAAACAAAGCAGTTACCGTGTGCAAAGGCAAGGAAGCACGACATAGTAGGATGCCGGTGGGAGGATCAAGAGTAGTGGGGGCTGAAGTACAGCACCCCTGTGCAGGGCTGATGTGGGGTGCACTGGCCCTGGGCTGAGGAACAGGACACAGAAACCCTGCGAGGAGTTCAGATCCAAGGGAAAGCTACAAAGAGAAGATTTTACAAAGAAATAATTGGTTTTGTTTTACTCTCTGGCAACAAGAGTAAGGTCAGATCAGCTGGCCACGGTGGCACATGCCTGTAATCCCAGCACTCGAGAGGCTGAGGCAGGAGATCAAGAATTCAAGGCCAGCCGAGGGTACAGGGCTCAGGGTCAGCCTGAGTCACAGGGACAAACCCTATCTTCAAAACACAAAACAACAAAAAGAAGGATGACAGAGGTGTGGTTCTAAGTTATGAGAATGAGGTGAAAGGGAAAAGTTCGAATTAAAGAAAAACAGAACATGTTAAGTGATGTCAAAGATGTAAAATAAAATGCACCTACCATATGGACAGAAGATGAAGGAAAATAAAGGTACCTATAACAACTACCAGTGGGTTAGTAACATAAGGTGCCATTAATCAAAACAGAAGATATAGAAGAAGCATCTTAACAAATATTGCTAAACTTAATACTTATGTTACACGGATAATAACAATTTGTAAAAGTTTAAGTCAAATGTCTTAGGAAAGAAGCTGAAATTTTAATCAATGGATGAATAATGCTTCAAAAAACAAAGAATTTAAGCAATATATGTAAAATAAGCAAGCACTTGAACACTGTAAAAGGGATTAAAGCCTAAAGTTCAGTAATAACTTCAACCTAGTTACATAACTCAGGTCCTGATGTCTCCCCAAAACAATGTGTGATCTATCTACACTATCCAAATCTGTTCTCCTTTCCTCAAATATGCTATGTAATTTTAGATTTATACTTCAGTACAAACATTTTTCCTGCTAGGAATTCTAAACCACTTTCCTTTCTAGATACCTTCCTGCATCTCTCCTGTGATGCTCCCTGGCCCTAAGACTCCTGGGAGGTGCACTCATTAAAGGCTCACCTTGTGATTCTCCAACTTTTCCTAGCTAGGTCAATGTTTCTAGCCAGTCAGGTCTCTATACGGCACCCCCGCAATACAGTGCTCTGTGGATATCGATCCTATTCCCCTCTCATAATCCCCTGTTGGCTTCTGAAAAGCAAGAACTTTCTTCCTCCTATTTTGTATTCCTAGAGCATGAGATACTTTGGAATGCCGGCAAATGTTTAATTGAAATGACAAATGGGTTAATCTTCCAAAATAACAACATACGACAGCGGGGGTCAATTCTGACTGCACCCTGGAAGGCAGCCCCTGCCCAACAGGGTTTGCTTCACAATTCCTCAACTTGGGTTTCGCGTCAGTATGGGTCCTGAGAAATGTACTTTAGGAATGGACACTCATGACTAATAAGCTTCCAAGACTCGCGCACGTCTAGACGGTTTTACCAGAGGCCGGGCACCCTGAGAGGTGCATGGCCATGTCTCACTATCCTTAAATACCATAGATAACATAAATTCTAAGTTGCTATTTTTTGGTTTATTCATAAAGCTATCCAAACTTTTAAAAATTCATTTAAGTTTCATAGTAATGGGTCCTAATTTGTTACCTATAGTGGAACTCAGATGCTTTTATTTCTCCTTAACTTTCAGTCCTCTGATCAAAATTTCCAACAACAGAGATCACAGACCCAGGCTGCAGTTCTGACTCCCCCATGGGTTCGCCCTACCAGTTTAGGCGGATCACCCATTGCTCTCCTGTCAGATGTCGGGGGACTGAATCCCGTGGGAGTTTCTAACTCCCACCGAGGTCCACACATGCATCCTGGGGAGCAACGCACAAGCACATATGTACTTTGTTGGATATTCAGTCTGCAGACTTAAGTCACTATGAAAAGTTTCTAATGTATTTTATTTATGCTTATAAAATAATGATTAAACCTGTTACTTACATTTGTATAAAATTATTTCACTCTTAGGATATAGAAGTCGTCTCCTATAACTTACTTTGGTTATCCTTGTTTAAATTACACTGATTTCATTATACAATCATACTTATGAGGTAACCTGGCCTTTTTGAAAGTTCATCAAAGCATATAATCCATATCAAGTTTTTCTTTCAACTAGTAGCTTTTAAAGGTAGTATCATTATTCCAATGGATTATAGTAATGCTTCTGAAATTCTCAAGGAAACTATTAATAGGAGTCAGGTGTTTTTAACGAAAAACAGCATCACTGAGTTTAATGGCCCACCTGATGCTCTCGCACACTTATCTGGAGTAATTTCTAAGATAAATTAAAAAGCAATGTGGCCAGGTATGGTGGCGCACATCTATAATCCCAGCACTCGATAGGCTGAGGCAGGAGGATTGCTGTGAATTCAAGGCCAGTCCAGGCTAATAATGAGTTCAAGCCCAACCTGACCTGCATAGCAAAACCCTGTCTCAAGAAGACAAACAAACACAAAAAAGCACAACCCAATGTATACAATGATAAATAAATAAAATGCTATATAGTGGTAAGAGAATGACGGGGGTAAGGATGAACATTTGGTTACTTATGGAGGGAACTTCAGGAACAAATGGAAAAGAAGTTTCAATGTATTCATGTACATTTTCTGATAAATAATGCCTATGTATTACTTATTTTAAAAAGTTAGGTTAGACATGCTTCAGGCACCAGACACTTTTTCTAAGAACTCTAAAACTTGAGTAACAACAGACTTATTTGGCCTCCCAAGACCAAAATGCATTTTTTTCATCATTTTTTTTGTTTTAAATTTTAAAATGAAAAAAGAATAAAAATGATATAGAATTTCAAAGCAAAATAATTGGATTAATAATGGTTAACATATTGTGTAGTTATCTTCAAAGTAGCTGCTCAGACTACAAGATACAGGTATGAAAAAATGATCAAAGCTCAAACCGTTCTTTTTGATGAGCTAACAGAGATTAGTAGTATAATTACCTATCTTGTACATATACATATGTATATAATCTTTTCCCTTCTCTCTTTTCTTCTTTCCCCCATCTCAGTTGTTCTTTCCTTTTCAGCAGTTTCTTCCACTTTCACTTTCACAATATCTATTGTACATTTTGGATCTTACTCTTTTAGTTTTTACACTAGAGAGACAATATGATGTTTACACAGGTAAGTCTGATTTATTTCACTTATAAATATGGTCTCAAGTTGCATCCATTTACCTATGAAAGTCTTTAGTTTATTCTTCTTTATAGCTGAGTAGTACTCCAATGTATAAGAACACCATGCCTCTTTTATCCATTCTGTGATTGATGTGCATTTGGGTTGTTTCCAAGATTTAGCTATTACAAATTGTGCTGCTATAAACATGGGTGCACACATATTGCTGTGGTATGATGTTTTCAATTCTTCTGGGAAAATACCCAGAAGGGGAATAGCTGGATTGAGTGGGACTTCCAAATCTAGTTTTTTGAGGAATCTCCACACTGACTATACAAGTCTACACTCTGACCACCAGTGGAGAAGGGTTCCTTTTTCCCAACACCCCTGCTAGCATTTGTTATTGGTTGATTTCTTGATGGTAGCCATTTTTTTCTGAAGTGAGATGGAATCTCAATGTTGTTTTAATTTGCATTTCTCGAAAGACCAGTGATGTTGAACATTTTTTCATGTATTAATTTGCCATTTGTATTTCATCTCAGTTGCCTATTTTTGGGTTGGGTCTTTGAATTTGGGGGACCTGATTTTTTTTAATTCTTTGTATGTTCTAGATGTTCATCATTTTTACCTTGCAACATCTGCATCCACTCCCAGCAAAAAAAACTATGTAAGTTTGCAAGAAATAAACAATTTTTAAAAATTAAAATCAGCAATAATTTATTTTGGTACTTTAAAAAAATATTTTCTCCATCTAACTAAATTGGGGTAGCATGGGTTGCAGTCATCGATATTTTTTAAATCTAACATGTACAGTGGCTATGTGTTCATTGTGTGCAGAGCACTGGTAGCAGCCCTTTGGCTCTCTGCTGATTTATTACAATGGTGACAAGAGATTCTGTAACATCACCTGTAGCTAAGGCTCTCTTCCCATCTCCCCCCTCCAAAAAGTAGACATACGTAGTAAAATTTTAGGACACTGAGGCTGCTATATGTTAAAACAGGATAGATACTATTAAACATTCAACCATTAACCTCAATTACAAGCTACAGGAGGGGAGTACAAGGCAGCTTGGTGATATGTTTAACAATGTGGACTCACCCTACTTCTCAGACAGTAATCTCCTGAAATGCATTTGACCACTCAAATATACAACGCCCTGCCTACATAAAAGGTCTCAGTAAAGAATAACTTTCGGTATATGCACTGCCAAAGTGAGCACGTAAAGAGTAATTTTTGGAATAGAGCTAGTCTGGGAAGTATGAAGTAACTTCGCGTTACAATGGCTTAATTACAATAGTTAATTTATCAACTGCCATATTGACTTAATGGATGGTGCTATAATTACTACTATTATTAGACCACAAATAATCTATAAATCTGTAACATTCACACTAGATTAAAAGGCCTTTATATGCAATCTCCCACTCTTACATTCACTGCTACATAGATTACTACCCTTAGAAAATGCCTGGTTCTCCTTCTGATAAAATTAAAAGAGACCTTAGAAACAAGAGGTCAAGTATATTACATTTCTTCTATATTTGTTTCTTCTTTTCATCTGAGAGTATTGATTTTTCTTTTAAATCTTGGGCACAGATCATTTACTTTCTTGGATAAAAACAGTATAGAAACAGACTTTTAATTCTTCAGGTGATATCCTAACTACCTAGGATAGATTGGACAAGGAAAAAAAAAGGGATTTAGGATATTAAAATTCATCAATGGATAATCCATAAACTATGCTGATCATCACTGTGATCAGAAATATTCACAGTAGTAGTCAACATTTGAACTAAAATGAAGCGATAGTTTTCCAGCAAACAATACATTTTTAAAAAGCAATCTCCCTAAGATAACAAGTCAATTCGGTAGACTTTCTGGATATGAAGAAACTGAAAAACAGATCTAGGCAAAATAATTACTGTAAACATGAAATGGCAACCAACCCGTTAATCTTTTACTACTGAAACACAGAATGACTGAATTTATTAGAAAGTGAAAACTAAATTACTAAATATGTTTTATTCAACTAAAAGTTTTAACTGTTAAGTAGATAACAGCTTCCACTATTTGACACATGATTAAGAATCCAAAATGCATCTATGTGAGACACAAGGGAGAAGATATATCAAAAAGAATGCAGAGGGAGGGACACACCCAAACTTCATTTAATTATAGAGTAATACAAACTCTTACTTTTTTTTTTCCTCAAACCACAAACAACTACGTATGCAATTTTATTATACTGTGCACGTAGTATAGGCCCTAAAAAGGCATGGGGGAACTTTTCTACTTAAAACATGTTTAATAAAAAATTTTGCAAAAATTATCCTGTTTACAAAATGTTTTTTTTTTTTTCCCCAGCACTGGGAATCGAACTCATGACCTCGCACTTGCCAGGCAGGTGCTTACGCCACTGAGCTAAATCCCCAGCCCTTGTCTTTTTGAGACAGGGTCTCCCTATGCCGTTCAGGCTGGCCTTGAGGTCACTTTGTTGCCCAGGCTGGTCTCAAACTTGCAACAATCCTGTCTCAGCCTCCCAAGTGCTGGGATTACAGGTGTCTGGCTCCAATGTGCCTTGTTTGAAAAATGCAAAAACTAGAAATTACTAATAGATTCTCCAACACTGCAATCAACTTACATATTGACTCAAAAATATATTAACACAGTACCTTAGAACTCTTTGGCCCATAAAATAAAAATAAAAGATGTGCAAATTTCCCAAAACATCTACTACACGACTTTCCCATAATTGCTGCACTACCTCATCACATACAAACACCCTCCACCACCACCAAATAAAGATGACGCTAATTCTGGGGCCAGATAATTCTTCTTAGTTCACACAAGATGTTTTTGAGTAGCAACCAGAAACGTGTGTTAAGGTTTTTTAACTTGTAACTCCAGTCTTACATTAAACCTTGAACCTTTTTGTTGTTGTTTTTTCAAATCACCATTCAAGTAGATACATTCGTTTATTTCTACGCTGCTGTTTTAAACTTTGAATACTGGAAATTTTCTGAAATCACAGAACAGCGACTGGTTCAACTCCTTTCCCGCCCCCCAAAAGCAAGGATACCACAAAGCGAAGCCTCCCCAGCGTTCCCCCGCGAAGAAGCGCACACGTCGCGGGCGGCTCCGCAGGCGGCATCGCCTCTCCCTGACGCCGAAGCGGACGCAGGGCACGGAGACCCTCGAGGCCGCCCTCGCCGGGAGCGGTTCGCGGCCGGCCCGGCCCCGGCCCCGGCCCCGTCTGCGGGGCCGTCTCGCAGCGTCGCCGGGGCCCGGAAGGCGGCGGGGGCCCGGAGCGCTGCCCGCCCCACCTCGGCCCGCGGGAGGCGGAGGCCCCAGGGGCGGACGCCGGGCCGGCCGGCGGTGCAGACGCGAGCGCGGGCCGGGACCCCCGCCGCCGCCGCC